>BHFT01027241.1:13570-37344 GCA_004320025.1 Laticauda laticaudata
CCCCCCCCCCCTTCTCTCCAGTAAATACTTTCTATTTAGGGAGATATATCTTTTATTCACTTAGGGAGGAAATTTGAAATGGTCATGATTTGCATAGCTGCCGTTGACTTCGGCTTCTAACCACAGTGGTACCAAAAATGACAATTTAACTTCAGCTTTTCTTTTCTTTACCTTTTGCCGACCTCTAGATATGGAATTCTGAACGTTTGCAGAGGTAGTCCTCAACTTATGACCACAATTGAGCCCAGTGATGGAGTACCCACAACCTCCAGACACAAGCCATTCCATGAGTTAATTGTTCTCATTCTCAGAAAGTTTCTCCTTAGTTCTAGGTTGCTTCTCTCCTTGATTAGTGTAGTCTTAATTTTATGGAAAAGGAGGAGGAGGAAAAGAAAAAATGAGAGGAGGAGAAGAGAGGAGGAGGAAAAGAGGAGGAAGAGGAAAAGAAGAAGAAAGAAGAAGAAAGAAAGGAGAAGGTAATTTATTCATCAAAATCTGATCTGCAAGATTCTTTTCTCAGAGCCAAACTCAACTTCTAACCTTCCTGTCGATCAGATTTTCTGGTCTGCTCTATCTCCTGGGCCTGTGATGTGAAGCTCCTCTTAGCTTCCGCTCCTGGGTGTATGTGTGGCATATAATGGGTGATGAGTGAGCAGACTTCTGCATCCTCCTAATGCTGCCTTTGCTTTCTCTTCACCAAAGTTTTCTTTTCCACCCAAGGACCAGTTAGACTGACCCCCTCCACCCCAGCCCCAATCAGCAGGATCATCAACAGAAGGCCAAATTGATCTGCATAGCAATAGGGACCATCTGAGTTGGCTCCAGGCATGTTTGTAAGAAGATGGCTTAATGTTCCTGGCTTGCCCCAAAACCACCCTTTATATCTCAATGCAAGGACCCCTCCTCAAACTCAAACTGCTTTAGGATCTCCAATGCAAGGACTTTTCCTCTGCTAAGGGNCACCCTTTATATCTCAATGCAAGGACCCCTCCTCAAACTCAAACTGCTTTAGGATCTCCAATGCAAGGACTTTTCCTCTGCTAAGGGGAATGGAGGCGAAACCATGTGATGAACAGTAGCAGGAATTGGGTCTGTCTTGTTTAATGAAGAGGAGTGCAAGGCTGACATCATAGCAGTGTTCCAATATTTGAGGGGCTGACCCAAAGAAGAGGGAGTCAAGCTACTCTCCAAACTACCAGACTGCAGCTGTCAGGATTTCAGTACTTAACCCCATTTAAATCATGAGTCTTGAGCCAAACTTCCAAAACTTACAAAAGATTCATTGGGAGTTAAAAGGTCCGGCACTACATGGGTGTATCTGACTCTGAGACACATCATTCATTGTCACCCTTGACCCTGGTTTTTCCTCCACCCCCTGGGTGTATCATAATTCCTATTCTCCAATGGGACACCTCCATAGCCAAGAGTCATCAATCATGCTCTCCAGTTAGAATTTTGCGCAGCAGAAACTTTGGTCACCTAGTTACTATTTTTGAAAACCTTTATGGAACACAATTTTGATTTTGAAAGCTGCTGCACTGCTTCCCCCTCCCTTTCTGTTGGCAACTCTAAA
The DNA here is from genome assembly GCA_004320025.1 of Laticauda laticaudata. Lineage (NCBI taxonomy): Eukaryota > Metazoa > Chordata > Lepidosauria > Squamata > Elapidae > Laticauda > Laticauda laticaudata. Next base: position 15,144 of record BHFT01027241.1, read on the forward strand.
AAGACCTCCAAGGTCCTTTCCAACTCTATTATTCTATGTTCATTAAAGCAAATGATTAAAAAGTTAAATCCTTTTCTTCCCATCTTATTTCCCATCTTTTCTTTTTCACCATACGATCAATTTACCTTTCAATCATTCAAAGATTTCACATAAAACAGGATCACATTGTTACTTGAAATGTTAGGGTTCATTATTACTCCAAATTAAAGGATTGCAGAATGTTAAAATGGAGATGTTTTTTTAAAAAATCCTTTGAATAAAGGACATATTAGCATTTAAGCAAGGCATCCATGATTCTCTTATAAGTTCAGGAAATCATGTTTTCTTTTTTTCAGCCAAAGGCATTTTCTCTCTTTAATGTGCAAAAACTAGCCTATTCATCAGCTAAACAATGGGAGCTTAATTCTTTCAGAGAATTAAGTCCTTCAGAGATGTTAAAGAAAGAAGCCCAGATGGAAAAGGGAAAAATGAAAACTATTTTAAGTGTCTATATTTTCTTACACCTAATTAATGTATCGTATTGTCTGATATGTTGGTTTCTAACTCAAAGCTTCTGTACCCTAAAGACTTATATTTTGCATGAATTATTTGGTGGTTTATATTTTGGTGTGGACGAATAAATCCGTTTGCAAAGGTGTCTCTTTCCAATTCAGTGATCCACCAGTCAATGATGGGAGTTTGAAGTCAGTGAGCAAGGGATCATATAGGGTCTCCTGCTTGAGCCAGGGGGTTGGACTAGAAGACCTCCGAGATCCCTTCCAGCTCTATTCTGATTGATTGAAACTTAGTGGATCCATGCTAAACTTGGGGAAATCTGAGCTTCAAGGCAAAAATTGGGGTTCCACTTTTATTGATTTACTTAGTTACTTATTGGTAATTAAGGGAGGGAGCAGGATGCACAAGTTTTTTTAAAAAAAGATTTTCTCTTAATTCAGGAGTATCAAAATTTGATGACTTTAAGGCTTGTGAACTTCAACTCCCAGAATTCCACAGGGCAACATTGTTGGCTGAGGAATTTTTGGAGTTGAAGTCCACAAGTCTTAAAATCACCAAGTTTGGAGACCCCTGTCTTCATTCATCAACCACCTCCACTTTTTTCCCAATATAAAGGTGAAGCTGGAGTTTTCCTTGATTCCAATGTGATGCTTGCCGATTGCATTTGGTTTAACTGGCAGCAGAAAAAAATTTGTTCCTTTTTGAAAAGATTTCTCGACTTTGCACTCTGGATTTCCTCGTGGTCACCTGTCCAATTCTCTTTTGGTAGCTTCTTCACTCAAGATTGAGTAGATGTTGTTCCCTAAATGGGCCTTCTTTTTTTAGTAAATATATTATCCTACAACGGCAATCAATAATCCGGAGAGCCATTGATAGGAAGCGCAAGTCAATTCATTTGCGGCGGGCGCCAGGTTGGCGATACAAAAGGCGCAAGCCAGGCAAGGATTGTCCCTCGAAAGATCACTTGCGCACGCGCGCAAGCACAACCGAAAGGCGGGGCCTTCGCGGCATGGACGCAGCCAATAGAAAGAAACGTTCGTTGAAGGGTCGACCTCAAAGGGCGGGGACGACGACGATCAGCAGAGCGAAGGGCGGAGGTGCTTGAGCTTGCGAGGTTTCCGTAGGTTCTCCGAGTCGCCATGGAGATGAGGCGTGCGCTGCTAGGAGACGAGAAGACGCGCGCGCGTGCGAAGCAGGTAAAGGGGACACCGGGTTGGTTCATCTTAAATGGATCCTGCAAGGACGNAAGGGGACACCGGGTTGGCTCATCTTAAATGGATCCTGCAAGGACGGGCGCAGTCTACCCCTGGCAACCAAACGGCGGCGGTTTACGGGTTGTAGCTGCTGCGTCCCCCAGGTCTTAACTGCGGGTGGGGGGAACCTAAATTGGGACCTACCCCTGGAATTATTTTATTTTACTTTATTATTTATTTGTTTTATTTATTTATTTGTTTGTTTTGTTTTATTTTATTATTTAATTGTTTTATTTAATTTTTATTTTATTTTTTATTTGTTTTGTTTATTTATTTGTTTTATTTTTATTATATTATATATTTTTATTTATTTATTTATTTATTGCATTGCATTGCATTGCATTTTATTATTTTATTTAGCGTATGGCCTATCATACATGGACTAGCTAAGCATATTAACATTTTTCCTAGGTTAATAAAATAAATAAAATAAAATCCTGGCTCACCTTTGTACTCCTGTCTTTCCCTTTGAGGGGGGGGCTTTTGCTTCCTCCCTTCCAAGGGTTTCTTAAATTTAAATGTAATGTCATGTATTTTCATTATACATGACTTTGGGCAGCTTACAAAATCCATTCCTCCCCCCCCACACACACACTAAAATGAGCAGCGCACGAAAGGTAAAACCGCATTTAATTTAATATATTATTGAAAGCCTCTCTAAAGCTGGAAAGTAGGGCAGCCTATAAATATATTTCGTCACCAACAATATTAAGATAATAAAATAACTGTTTGAGGTCAGCAGGATATCTCACCCATTCCCAAAATATTACAGTATTTCAAATCATTTATTTTTCCTCTGAAAAATGTTTGTTTTACAGAGACAAGAACACCACAATTTGCGAAGATTTGACCATAATGGATCTTCAGGATCTCTCCCTTTGTCCGTTTCTTCTTTTTAACACACACACACACACACACACACACACACACACACACACACATTATATGTCTGTTTACGCTTCCCTCGGGTTATTATCCACGTCATTGTAGTGTTGTTCAAATTGTAGCACGTTTTCAGCAGAATCTCATCGTGCCATCATCAAGGCCGTTCTGGTTATGCGATTGTGTGTTTCACAGCTTTCTGGTTTCAAATTCCGAGGCTGGTCCTTCTGATTGGCTAGGAGCCTGGGTGCTGCTGTTCACCTGACTTGGACGGTTTTGATTGATTGGTGTTTCTTTGCTTTCTTCTGTCTGTTTTGTGGCTTTGATCTGGCTGGCAACGCTCTTTGTTCCTGTGTTGCGAGCTTTCCATGCAGCTTGGCTTTCGTGGTTGAAGGACGGCTTGCCTATTCATTGCAAAGCTTGGGTTTCACCTGGGTGCCTGGTGGGGGGTGTTTGGAGGTTTGGAGGCTAGGGAGTCTGTTTGTTGCCCAGGTGTGTTGCCTGGCTTTGTGGTGTGGAGATATCTTTCTCATTTGAGTAGTCGCAGGCTTCCCAAATGCATTGACAGTCTGCTGGAATTTCATCTCTTCTATCCATGCTGTCAGGTTCTTTTTTCAATCTCGTATTGGCTGTCTCTGATATTCTGTGGCTGGAGTTTTTATAGTGGCTAGGGTTTCGGGTGTCCATTGAAGGTTGATTGTGACCTGTGGTTTTCAGTGTGGACTAGGTCGAGGAGGTGTGTTCCAGCTCTTTTTACTGCCGCATTTCTGTGTTCATAGCGTGAGCGGGGAGGTACTCTATTCTTTCTATTGGTCCTGTCCAATGTTGTGGCCGGGGAACATGATGTGTACAGGGAATCAATTTCGTATATGCCTTGGTTTTCAGTCAATTTTGTCTTTGGGTGTTCCTCAGGATGGCTGCTTTATTTTTTGTCTTGTTTTGAAGGCAAGCTTGATGTGCATGCCTTGATTAGTATCTTACTGGATTTTATCTGTTAGTACCTCTTATGATAGGGCAGGACAGACTGTTCCATAGGGTTGCTGTTGGTCTTCTTCTAGGTCTTGTTATGTCGTTGGGTGTGTTTTGGTGGATCAAGCTGGTGGATTTTGTTTTTGTGGGGAAGCCTTGGCTGTCAATCACTTCAGTCAGGGTGGCATAGTCTTCGTCCTTTATATGTGTCTTATTCGCCAGGCGTTGGTTCTGGTAAATTTAGTGTCTTACGCCACAGAATTTATTCTGTGCTGGGTGGTGGTGGGATTGGGCCTTGAGGTAGCGTTGGTGTGTTTTCTTTTGGTATATTGGTGTGATCCAGGTGGGTGCAATCTGTTCTGTTTGTAGATTTAGTACAGTCTAGGAGATGGTAGTTGTTTCGTTTATTTCCGTTTCCGATGGTGACTTGATTTTGGCGTGTTGTTGTTGTTTAGGTGTGTTAGGAATATTGTTTAGGTTTTCTTTTTCCATGGGGCCAAATCAGCAAACGTGTCATCGAATATGTATCTTAACCATATGTTTTGGTTTGTGGGTGGCATAGCCAGGGTCTGGATTCGTTCTTTTCTCATGACACAGGTTTGCCAATGACGGGTGACAGTGGTGGATCCCATAGGGGCTCCCTTTCAATTTGCTTGTATCTTTGTCCTTTGTACATGAATATGCGTGTTGGTTAGGCAGTGTTCTGTTGTTCCATGAGGGTCCTTTAGCTGGTTGGTATTTTTTTTTGATGATTTTTCAAAGCAGTTTCTTTTATCGGACTTGTGATCGTGAATACGTGAAACCAGTCGAAACTTACAGCAGAACTTCCTTGTTCCACGTGTAGATCTAGTTGAATCAATTCTAAGACAGTGGTTATGAGTAGTTTTGTACCATATGAAGCGCGGTGTTTCAGCATTGGGGTGTAGTTGTTTTTAGGCGAAGTATTTAGCTAGGTTTTTGTAATGCGTGCCTCCGTATGGAGCTGCACTATGGTCTGAAGAGGTATGCCTTCTTTGTGTATTTTTGGGAGCCAACCAACCCAAACTATGGCTAAGATAAATCGATGACACATTTGATGATTTGGCCCCATGCGAAGAAGAAAACCTAAATTAATTTCCTAACCACCTGAAAACACACACCCCAAAATCAAGTTCACCATGGATAACGGAAATAAAACAAACAACTACATTCTAGATGTCACTATCTACAAAAAGAACAGAATGGCCACACTGGAGGACGCACCTCCATTACCAAAAGAACAACACACCAATCCGCTACCTTTCAACGCCCAATCCCACCACCACCCAGCACAGATAACTCCGTGGCCAAAAAACACTAATTACCAGAACCAAACGCCTGGCAGATAAGACACATATAAAGACTGAACTATGCACCGCCTGACTGAAGTATTGGACAGCCAATGGGCTTCCAAAAAAACAAAATCACCAATCTTGATCCACAAAAACACACCAAGACATAATGAGAGACCTTAGTAGAACCAACAGACCTATGGAACATCTGTCTTGCCCTACCATAAGAGGTACTACAGATAAAATCAGTAAGATACTGACACAGCATCACATCAAGACTGCCTTCAAAACAGACAAAAAAATAGCAGCCATCCTGAGAAACCCCAAAGCACAAAATTGACCTGGAAAACCAAGGCATATACGAAATTCCCTGTACATCAAGTGCCGCCACATACATTGGACAGACCAATAGAGAATAAGTACCGTGCCTAGATGAACACAAAATGCAGTAAACAAAAATCGCCTGGAAACACACCGTCCTCACTAGGACGCAACACATCGAAAACCACAGGTCACAAAATCAACTCATTCAAGGCACCAAAAACCTAGCCACTATAAGAAACAGCAGCACAGAATCATCAGAGAAAGCCATAGAGATTGAAAAAAGACCTGAAAGCATGAATAGAAGAGTATGATTCCAGCAGACTGTCAATATTTGGAAGCCTTGCACTTCTACAAATAGAAAGATCTCCACACCACAGAGCCAGGCAAACACCTGAGCACAAACAGACTCCCTCTGATGCCTCCAACTCAAACACCCCCCCACCAGGCACCCGGTGAAACCCAGCTTGCTAATGAATAGGCAGCCGTCCTTTCACACGAAGCCAAGCTGCATGGAAAGCCTCCAACATAGGAAACAGAGGGTTGCCAGAGCAATCAAGACACAAGAACGACAGAAGAAGCAGAAGCACCAATCAATCAAACTCCAAGTCCAGGAACACAGACCCAGGCTCCTAGCCAATCAAGAATGGACCAGCCTCGAATTTGAAACCAGAAGCTGTGAGACCCAACATCCACACAGAAGCCTGATGATGCAGATGAGATTCTGCTGAAACGGTTGCTACAATTTAACAGCACTACAATGACGTGGAATAATACCGAGGGAAGCTAAACAGCACACATGTAAGTTACCCACGAAAGCTTAAAAAAATATACATATATATATAATTATGTTATGTATTTATGTGCTGTTCAGCTTCCTTGGGTTTATTCCCACGTCATTTGTAGTGCTTTTAAGAAGTTGTAGCAACGTTCAGAAGATCTCATCTGCCATCATCAGGCTTCTGTATGAGTTTGTATGTGGGTCAGGCCACATATCACAATCAGCCTGACCCACATACAAACTCAATACAAAAAGCCTGATGATGGCAGATGAGATTCTGCTGAAATGTTGTACAAAAAATGTTAAACTTTAAAACTTTAAAAATGACATGGGATAATCCCCGAAGGAAGCTGAACAGCATATATATATATGAGGTTTTCGCGGGTATTTGTATGTGGATCTTTGGGTATTGGGTTTTCTCAAACAAAAAGAAAAAAAGCTGCAAGCTCACATTACTCTGAGAAGCACAAGGCTGAAGACACAGGCCTGAAGATTGACGAATGAGATTTGTCGTCGAAACGTCACAAAATACTTCAAATTTTATGTGGGAGATACTTCCAATTTTATGCGGGAGAAAACCCGAATACCCAAAGATCCATACCACACACACACACACACACACACACACACACGTGTGTTTCATATACAACCACACATTCTTTGTCGCATCCTAGGTGCCTGGACATATTCCTCTCGCACGGCTTTTTGCCTAGCTTGCAAAAATGTGGTCCAGGAATCCAAGTTTGTTCCCCAAGAGTTATATCAGTTCCTTAAACCAAACGGTGAGTTGCACAAAAACTTATTTTGCAAAAAGAAACAGTGTGGTTTAAAAGATCCAAATCATACTTTTTGTATTCTTTATTGGCCAGGTAATAAAGTGGGACAGCTCTGCACGAATCCATATTATTATCGTTACATAAAAAGAAATATATGTTTGTTTAAGCAGGAGATTGCTGGAGGGAATTGTCTTTCCAGATCAAACTGAATATAGTATTTCCATGCTATGCTAGTATGTGAGAGGAGGACAAGGTTATTTTCACAGTTATTTTCAGAGATATAATAGGAATATAGACATCCTTGGTGGTCTCTGAGCTTGGTTGTTTTCCTGCAGACATTTCCCAACCCAACCCAACTAGGTAACATCATCAGTGATAGAAAGGAGAAGGAGAACTCTGGAATTCTTGGTGCTTCTGAGCTTGGTTGTTTTCTTGCAGATATTTCACAACCCAATTAGGTAACATCATCAGTATTACTAGTTTGGGTAATCAAATGCCTGTTGTAAAAAAACTACCAAGCTCAGAGAACACCAAGGACCCCACATTCCTCCTCTTCCTCCTCCTCCTCTTCTCCATAAACCACATTCCATTCTAGCACTGATGATATTTCCCTAGTTGCATCATGAAACGTCTGCAGGAAAACCACCAAGCTCAGAGAGCACCAAGGAGCCTTAATTTCAACCTTGAGCTAAAAATATTCTCCTTTATTAGCATCGACATGAGGTGGGCACATAATTGGGATCCTGATGGCATGTGTGTTTAACAACATACTTTATAGTGTGAGGGAAAGGTGTGGAGAAGAGAGAGAGAGAGAGAGAAAGAGATGAAGTATCTAAAAATCAGTTGTCATTGTATAATTCTGAGTCAAACAAGGTGAAAAGATTTTAATGGATGATGGTATTTTAGTAGGAGTTGGGCCACATGGTGGCATATATATGGGCTGGCACTTCCAGTTTTAAAAAGGCACTTTGGTCTACTGGGTTAAGGGACCAGGTAGAAAGCAGGAGGCAGTGAGTTCTAGTCCTGCCTTTGGCATGAAAGATAGCTGGGTGACCTTGGGCCAATCACCAGGAGATGGTGAGTTCTAGTTCCACCTTAGGCATGAAAGCCAACGAGGTGATTTTGGGCCAACCACCGGGAGACTATGAGTTCTAATCCCGCTTTAGGCATGAAAGCCAGCTGGGTGACTTTGGGCCAACCACCAGGAGACAGTGAGCCAACTCCAAACACATTGGGAAAATCAATATATGTCTGTCTCATTTGTTGTCTTTTCTCAAGTTTTCACCCCATTGTTTTAATTAAGATGCATTGTTTGTCTACCTTTGGCCACTCTCTCCTCTGGCCTTTAGGATTATAGCCAATGGGAAAGAGAAGAGGTGCCAAGAAGACCCAAATTAAGATTGCTCCTGCCACCTCCTGTGCCTCCTGGGATGAAAGAGGGAAAGAAATTCCTGCAGAAGATGCAACCCAAGAGACCAGGTGGGAAAAGAGATTGGCTGATGTAGTCTGGCCTCTGTGTGTGTGTGTGTGTGTGTGTGGGTTTTTTTGTATGAGAATCATTTCCACAGTTTTCTTTTAGTAGAATTTGTGTGGCTTAGTGAAAAAGAAGGCCACTCAGAGATACTCCAAGAGACTGAAAGTCCAAAAAGAACTAGCAACGACAGAATGTTCTGGGTACAAAGCTTCTTCAAACTTTCTGTCTTTCTGGCAGAAGGAAGAAAGGAAAGGAATGGTTCTTCCTGGGAAGCAAGGAGGAGAGGCTGAGAGAATCCTTCTTCTAAGCAGGGGAAGTAGGGCCGCTTTTGGTTTAGTAGAAGAGAGGAACCTGAGTGCAAGTCATGCCTTAAACCCCAAAGCCATTTGGGTGGCTTCGGTCCAGTTGTTTTTTCTCACTTCAGGAAGAAGGGCAAGAGCCTGCACCCCTGACTCTGTACCTAGGAAACCGTGTGGCTTAATCCATGTGCTTGTTAGCAGGAGAGAGGGAGAGGGAGAGAGAAAGGAGAGAAGAGAAGAGAAGAGAGGGAAAAAGGAAAGAAAAGAAAGATGGAGAAAGGAAGGAAAAAAGAAAGAAAAAAGGAAGGAAGGAAAAGAAAGAAAAAAGAAAGGGAGGGAGGAAAAGAAGGGAAGGAAGGAAGAGAAAGAGGTAGGAAGGAAAAGGAAGGAAGGAAAAGAGAAAGAAAAGAAAGAAGGAAGGAAGAGAAAGGTAGGAAGGTAAAGAAAGGAAGGAAGGAAAAGAAAGAAAAAGAAGGAAGGAAGAGAAAGAAAGAGGTAGGAAGGAAAAGGAAGGAAGGCAAAGAAAGAAAAAGAAAGAAAAGAAAGAAGGTAGGAAGAAGGAAGGAAGAGAAAGAAAGGTAGGAAGGGAAAGGAAGGAAGGAAAAGGAAGAGAAGGAAGAAAGGAAGGAGGGAAGAGAGAAAGATGAAGGAAGGAGAGATGGAAGTAAGGAAGGGACAGGGAGGGAAGAGGAGGAAAGAAAGGAAAGATGAAGGAAGAAGGAAGGATAGAGAAAGGACAAAGGAAGGAAGAAATAGGAAGCAAGGAAAGAAGGAAGGAAGGAAAAAGGCAGACAGAAACTATCTCACGGTCTCCTGGCGATCGGTCAGAGTCACCCTCTTGGCCTTCAGACCTAAAGCAGGACTAGAACTCCCCACCGCCTGGTTTCTAGCCTGGTGCCCTTCCCCACTTGGCAAAACTTCTGCTCTTGGTCCACCAACTTCTTGGTCCAGCCTCTCCTGCGCGCGCCCACCTTCTTTACCCGACTGCCCTCCGAGCAGCAGCGGTGGCCTCGGGTCCCCCCACTCTTGTTCTCTTTCCAGAGGAGCGGAAGGCCTGGAGCCTGGCCTTGAAGGCCACCCCCTCCATGAGGCACAAGGTGGGGTGGCACCAAGCCCTGACGGAGGAGATGGCCAGGGCCAACGTCAAAATCCTGCAGGTACCGGAAGGGAAGAGCCCCTGGAAAGCAAGGCTGGGGGTGCCTCACACACACACACACACACACCGGTTTCCTAGCTGGGAGCCCCTGGCTGGGATGGACAGGTTGAGAAAAGGGAGGGAGGGAGGGAAAGGAAAAAGGGAAGGTTGCTCTTGAGGAAGGAAGGGAGGGAGGGAGATGGGGAGAAGAAGGGAAAGAAAGGGGAAGGGAGGGATTAGAGGAGAAAGAAGGAAGGAAGCTAGGCAGGAAGGTTGATCTTAGGGAAGGGAGGAGGGGAGAAGAAAGGGAGGAAGGGAAAGAGGAAGAAAAGAAAGAAGGGGAGGGACAAGGGGAGAAGGAAGCCAGGAAGGAAGGAAGGAGGAAACTAGGTAGGAAAGTTGATCTTAAGAAGGAGGAAGTAAGAAAGGAAAGAAGGAGAGAGCGGAGGGAAGGAAGGAAAGAAGGAAGGAAAAATAGATAAGCAGGAGGCAGAGAGAAAAGAAGGCAGGCAGGCAGGCAGGAGGGAGGTGAAAAGGAAGGAAGGAAGGAGGGAAGGAAGGAAGGAAAAAAGGAAAGAAAAGTAGATAAGCAGGAGGGAGAGAGAAAAGAAGGCAGGCAGCCAGCCAGGAGGGAGGGAGGTGAAAAGGAAGGAAGGAAGGAAGGAAGGAAGGAAGGAAGGAAGGAAGGAAGGAAGGAAGGAAGGAAGGAAGGAAGGCAGGTGGGATTGCACCATTCTAGGACTTGGGGGCCTCCTTCCATCTGACTGCCAATCAGGATGGGCTGGAGCTGTTTGGTCACCCAGAGTTTCTTCACCTGGACCACCTGCTGGATTTCCATCCCCAGAATCCATGCATTTGTAAAGGGACAGAGTCTCCCACCCCACCTCCCTTTTCCCCCCCCACCCCCNCCCCACCTCCCTTTTTCCCCCCCACCCCCAAAAACCCCTTAGCGGCTTTCAAAGAGCAAGATGGCCAGCCTGGAAGAGCTGAAGCGCCATTCCCTGGTGATCCTGGAGAAGAATAAGGACCTGATGGAGGCGATCCAGGAGACGGAAACCGATTCAGCCAACCAGGCCAGGGGCCTCCTGCAGCAGTACGACATGTTTGGGGTAAGGCGGCCTGGGAAGGGCCAGTTGGGGCAGCAGAACCAGGCTTTGAGGCACGGGGAGCCCACAGGCCCTTGGGCCCTTGGCCCCAGAGCGAGGGACACGGCAACCCGCCCTTTGGGCCCACCTGAACTGTTTGTACATTGAGAAAAGGCGTCCATTGGGCTGAAATGGTGTAGAGTCTCCTGCTTGAGCAGGGGGTTGGACGAGGAGACCTCCAAGGTCCCTTCCAACCCTGTTATTCTGAAAGAGAGAGGGAGAGGGAGGAGAGAAAGAGAGAGAGAACAAATGAAAGAAGGGAGGGAAGAAGAGAAAGAAAGAAAGAGAAAGAATGAGAGAGAGAGAAATGAAAGAAAGAAAAGAAAGAGGGAAGAAGAAAAAGAATGAGAGAAAGAACAAAAGAAAGAAAAATAAGGAAAGAAAAAGAAAGGAGGGATGGAAAGAAAGAAAGGAGGGAAAGAGAACGAAAGGAAGAAAGAAACAGAAGAAGGAGAGAAAGAAAGAAAAAGAAAAAGGAGAGGGAAAGAGAAAGAGAAAGAGAAAGAAAGGGAGGGAAGGAAAGAAAGAAAGAGAAAGAAAAAGAAATGAGGGAAGGAGAGAGAATGAGAGAACAAATGAAAGAAAAGGGAAGAAAGAAAGAGAAAAAGAAAAAAGAGAAGAGAAAGAAAGTGAGAGAAAGAAAGGAGGGAAGGAGAGAAAGAAAGAAAGGAGGGAAAGAAAAAGAGAAAAAGAAAAAGGAGGAGGAGAAGGGAAAGAGAAAGAACAAAAGAAGGAAGGGAAAGAGAAAGAAAGAAAGAAAGAAAGAAAGAGGTCTCCAACCTCTCTGGCTGGGGGGACTGGCAGGGGGGAAGAGGGGATGGGCTGTGTGAGTGGCAGGTGCATGCATGAACATGCACATGCATGAACATGCACAGCGCCATTTGCGCAAACCCGCCCCTCACTCAAATGGAGCTTCGTGCCTGCTGCGAGCACAAGTTACATCTGCATGCAGCGGTCATAAATATGAATCAGCTGCCAAACAATCTGAATTATGATCATGGGGAATGCTCTAAAGGTCGTAACTGTGAAACATGGTCATGAGTCCCAGTTTCCGGTTGCCGTTGTAACTTTGAACGGTCACTAAATGAACTGTTGTAAGTCGAGGACTACCTGTACAGGGGACCAGAATGGGAAGGGACCCTGGAGGTCTTCTAGCCCTTCCCCCTGCTCAAGCAGGAAACCCTAGACCAGTTCAGACAGGTGGCCATCCAGTCTCTTCCTGAAAAACCTCCAGGGATGGAGCACCCACAACTTCTGGTGGCAGGCGGTTCCGCTGACTAACTGTACCCCATTGCTTCCAATCCCACAGCGGATCATCGCCACCCTCCGAGACTCCAATCAGAACCAAGTTGGCATCGCCAAAGCAGAGCTCAGCATCGTGGAGAAGAAAGTGGAGAAGAAAATGGCGAGTAAGCTGTGCCCACCTGGCCTCCTCACCTGGGGGGCGTGGGAGGGGGGGGCTGGGCAGAGGAGAGCTCCATGCTTTTCACATCCCCAAGGAAGGAAGGAGTAGCACCTTGTGGCAAGGTGGCTTATCAGGCACCCCCCCCCTCAATCTACAGGTAGATGGACAGGTAATCCTTTCATTTAGCAACCGTTTGAAGTTACCGCCATGTTGAAAAAAGGGGGCCATGGCTGGTCCTTGCATTCGTTTGTTCATCCGTTCCTTCCTTCCTTCGTTCATTCCTTTGTTCATTCGTTCCTTTGTTCACTCCTTCCCTCCTTTGTTCATTCATTTATGGGGCAGGTAGTCACGTGATCACAGTCCAGGCGCTTGGGAAGCGGCATGGCTTTGTACCTTTTCAACGGCTTTTGCTTAATGCTGCTTAATGCTGACCCTGCAGCTGCTCACCTCAGGGCCCCCACAGCCAGGCCAGCCACGCCCCCCCCCCACCTCGTGGCCACGGCACCACCACACCACTCAGCCTCCTCTGCGGGCAAACGGCAGTGGGCTGGTGGCCACATGGACTCCAGCTGCACAGGGCTGCTGGTGCTGGTCGGTCGGTGTGTCTATCTATCCATCCATCCATCCATCCATCCATCCCTATCTATCTTTCTATCTATCCAACTATCTATCTATCTGTTTATTTATCTCCCTATCTCTGTCTATCTGTCCATCCATTCGTCCATCCATCTCTATCTATCTATCCAACTATCCATCCATCCATCTATCCATCTGTCCATCCATCCATCCATCTCTATCTATCAATCTATATCTGTTCATCCATCCATCCATTGATCCATCTCTATCCATCCATCTCTATCTATCTATCTATCTATCTATCTATCTATTCATCCAACCATCCATCCATCCATCCATCTAGAATTTCTCTGCTCTATGTCTCTATTACTATTCTAACTACTACCTCACATTTCAAATTTTAAAAGTGGTTGCAACTGGGAGCTTTATGCAGCTTCAGTCTAACTTCCAGAAAAAAAATATTAAAATATGAGTTTAAAGCAGAATTTGAGTTGCATGTTGACAGGATGGGCCACATTTAAATTCCTACTGGTCTTAAATCCTCATGCCAAGAATCATGAACTTGTAGGCACTAAGATGCCATTCTTTCATGGCCAAATTTTGAAGGAATGAAGTTCTTCAACTAATTAATAGTTACACTATTCCTTTCTTTGTAGAGGGAAAAAGCTAATGTAGGACAGGAGGCATTCTTTAGAGCAGTGGTCCCCAACCTTGACAACTTTAAGACTTGTGATCTTCAATTGTCAAAATTCAGGCAGCAATACTGGCTGAGGAATTCTGGGAGTTGAACTCCACACATTGCAAAATTACTAAGGTTGGAGACCCCTGCTTTAGAGGGATATACCGAAAGTTACTTCAGAAAACTGAACCTAAGGGAATAGGAAATATAATAGTTCATGTTTTAGATTAGGACAGTAGAGATCCAGATTCAAGCTCACTCTTAGTCCTGGAAGTGCACTAGATGACTTTATGGTAGTAATCATTTCTGGTCAAGCTATCAGTCAGTGTTATTGTATAAGAACAATGGAGGAGGAGGAGGTGCAAGTATTTCGTCTTGAGCAACAACAACAGGAGAAGGAGGTTATCCCAATGCCATTCAGAATAGGAAAAAGCAAGAAATCAGAAATTAATAAAGGATAAGGAGATTGCAGAATGAATTATTTAGGTTGGCCTTCAGTATAACAACTGAAAGGCATTTCAGTACTTGTGACTGAGCTGATATTTTACAAAGAATGCACCAAAGCAAATAAAGGGTGACAGAGTATGCAAAAAAAATCTGAAAGAGCTCCAGTATGTTATTTTTGTGCACCTGAAATCTCCCTGCATTTCATTTAAGTTCATGACCTCAAGTTGTACCATTATGAGACAAAGAGAAAAACTTCCCTCTTTTGACATTTTCTATTCATGAATAATTTTCTATATTTTTATAATACTGCCCTTCATACATTTTAAGGCTAGGATACTAAATGATAGGCTTGTCTATGTACTATAGATATGTCATATGGAGAAAGTTAATTTCTCTTCATAGGGCTTAGTTTCTAATCCCCTGATCTTCTCATTGCCTTTTTCTGTGTTCCAATTTCTGTGAACCTGCCCTAAGGAGTAGTGCCAAGAACTGGATAAAGTACTTGAGATAGGGGTTTGGCAAGAGAAAAATAATTACTTAATTACTTGGAAATTATAACTCTGTTGATGCAATCTAAAATTGCATTTGGCTTCTTTGCAAGCACATTTATTTATTTATTTTTATTTGTCAATTGCTTACAAGAGAATAGGTATAAGTAAAAACATAGTTATGAATACATGGATACATATAAGAAACAATAGGACAGGAATGGTAGGCACGTTGGTGCACTTATTCACGCCCTCTACAGACCTCTTAGGAAGGGGGTGAGGTTAATAGTGGACAATCTAAGGTTAAAGTTTTTGGGGTTTGCAGAAAAAACAACAGAGTCAGGGAGAGTATTCCAAACATTGACCACTCTGTTGCTGAAGTCATATTTCCTGCAATCACACAACATCATCACAAAACTGTTTCATATGCAGTCAATGCCTACTCCAAGATCTTTATCACACACAAAAACTAAACCAATACCTCCCATCCTATACCTGGCACTTATTTACTCTTTCCTAAGTGGAGACCACATAGGAATATTTCAGTGGTATAGCTATCTCCCTTCAATTTCAGTCAATTACTTTGATCCCATTTTTTCAACCTATCAAGATCATATTTATTCCCAGTGTTTTACAGAAATTTTTAAAATGTGCATAAGAAAAAAACAAATACAATTAAAAATATTTGTAAAAATCAGATTACATTTTAAAAATGAATCTGATCTCATGAAGCCATCAATTCCTAGTATAATCCAAGTAAGAATGATAAAATAACAGAATAACAGAGTTGGAAGGGACCTTGGAGGTCTTCTAGTCTGACCCCCTGCTCAAGCAGGAAACCCTGTACCATTTCAGACAAAAGGTTGTCCAATTTTTTCTTAAAAACATCCAGTGTTGGAGTAAAATAAATAAATAATTTAAAAACATTTATTTCTATCTTCTCTCTGATTAGTCATCCCACCCAGTTTAATATCATGCACAGGACTCTACCTCTTCATTTAAACCATTAATTAAAACATTGACTCATTAATTAAATTACACTAATGAAAACATTGAGAAGTAAATACATGGAACTGATCTCAGTGGCACTCTATGTCAAGCCCGAAATTGACATAAGTGTAGCCATTTTAGTTAACCTTAGTATCTATTCTTTTTCTTACTTTCTCTGTGGCAGTCATTGGGGGGAAGGGTTTGGGGCTTGCCACATTCCTAAGGTGGGAGGAGTGGAGATAAAGAGAGATGTTTTAGCTAGGTGATTTTTCTTCCCATGGGAAACGAATTGGAGATTTATGACATCAAGCAACGTTGAATTACTTCTATTGGAGAATGTGACTTCTGGGGGTTGTTTCTAACTTGTAATATTGTGGGGTAGTTCCGGGTTGTGTCAGATCAGGAATTACCATGGACTTTGCCAATTTGATGCTTTCCTAAATAAAAGAAATCTTTTTTGAAGATGGACTTTGTATTTAATCACTTGGAAACCTGACACTTTATTTGATACTTCTCTCCATTTTCAAAAGAAATTTTTATGAACACTCTCTAAGATTTTCAAGCTGGCTATATGTTCCTTAATTGTCATGTCATTCAGCTCATACGCATATTTCTGGAAGCAGATGTAATATGCCAAGACCATTTGCTGGTGAAGGGAAGTGAGGATGTATAATACATTCATAAATTGCTTACGTGTTTCCCATTGCACCAGATTAGCTACAAGATAAAATACATTCATCTTTTCATCAAAATGTTATTTATTTTTATTTAATTTATTAAATAAATAAATGTGGTGAATCTGTTGAAAAAATAAAACAATATAAAGCACATGTATAAAAAAGATAAAAATATTAATTAGCAACTATAACTAAAAGATTGGGAGGGAAGGAGTAGAATGAGCAGGGGTGGGAGGTTGGATCAGTTATTAATCTATCAGCCACCTTCAGCATGATGCTCCTCCATTGGAGTCCCAGGCCAACTGTCAGAGCCAGGTCTTTAAGCTCTTATGGCAGGGGTGTCACACTCAAGGTCTGTGGGGGTGGAACCAGCCTGCGGAGTGTTTAAATTTGGCCCATGGAGCTGGGCTGGAAATAGCAAAGGACTGGCTTATGAGGCCTCTGGCAGCCAAAATGGGGCACACATGGCCCATATGGCCTTTTTTCAGCTGCACATTTTGGCTGTCAAAGTGCTGCAGGAGGCCATCTATCCCATCCCCTCTGCCATTGGCCCATGGAGAAGAACTTCAATGCTTATCCAGCCCTCAAGTAAATCCAGTTTGACACCCCCATCTTATGAGAAGGTAAGGAGAGTGGGAGTTGACCTCACTCTTGGGGGGCAGATATTCTGAAGGGCAGGAGTGATTGTAGAGAGTGATTGTCTCTTGGACCCTGCCAGCTGGGATTCTCTGGATCGGGGTCATCAATCTTTTGGACCTCAGGGACTACCAAACTCATAATTTTAAATCCTATGGACCAGAGACCCTAGGAAAATCCCCTCCAAAAAGTCTGCAGGAAAATTCCCCACCCCATTTTCCTACTGATCGATCATTCTTTATTTGGAATTGCAGGATACTGTCTCCAGCTCCGTTCTCAGAGGAGGGGGGGAGAGAGAGAGACTTTTGGCTTCATGCAAGGAAAGCAGCAGAAGTAGCAGATATCTTTCTTTCTCTCCTCCAAATTCCGCCAGAATGGCGCAGCCTCTTGGAGTAGGATGCCTTGCAGGGACCCAAAGATTGGTGGAATTTGGGGGAGATAAAGACTTTTGCTGCTTTCCTTGTGTGCAGCCAAAAGCAGAAGAAGAAAGAAGCAGAAAGAAGCAGCCCAGTGGCCAGGCCGGTGCATGGGGTGAATGGGGCAAGTTCCCCCACCCGCCCTTTCCCCCCTCCCCTCACTACCTCATGTTGTTCACAATGTAAGCGACACAAGCCTTGTGTTCCCATGCAGCCTGGATTAATTGCTTGTGGTGGGGTGCTTTGGGGGTGACATTTCTCTGCAGACCACCAAAATTTTCTCACAAGCACTAGTGGTTGGCGACTACTGCTTTGGATGATGGGGCCCACAGCATTCCTCTTCTGTCAAGCATGGATATGATGGGTCAAATCCATTGGGATGAGATGGCTCCTCAAGTAACCTGGACCCACGCCATGAAGGACTTTAAAGGTAAGAACCAACACCTTGAATTACATCCAGAAGCAAACTGGCAGCCAATGCAGCTGATGAAATGGGTGTGACAATGGCCACTCTAGGGGCCCCAAAAGCTGCCTGTGCTGCCGCATTCTGTAACCAATTTGTGACATTTTTTTTTATTGACTACTAAGTTTTATACTGTCCCCTGTTTGGCACTAAACTCTTGAATTGGGTCAAATTCTTTCTATTGTTTTATTCAGCACAATACCATATGAGGAATTTGGCTTTCTTGTCATGGTTGCTCTGGCTGGCACAAAGCATAACTTGTTAAGTTCTTTTTAACAATTGAACAATGCAGTTTTCAGAGTCCAACAACTTACAGGCTAAGCTGAGCTGTGTCATCTAGTTCAAAAGGAACATGTACCTGGGTTGTTTCAAATCCAGTGGCTTGTCAAGTACATTTGTTCTGCCTATTGTGGCTGTCATGCTTTTCTGCATCTCTATTACACAATTCAGCTTGGCCATCGGGAGTTATTGGGTGAATTTCTTTGGATAGCTGGTTGATAATGTCTCTTTCAGCAGGGAATCGTTTTACACATCACTGAAGAGCAGATCATGGTATACTGTGAAAGTTACCAAATATGCTATCTTATAATGGTCAGAGATATAAAAGAAATCAGTAATGATATCCACCAGTCCATCAAAGTCATGATCTACAGCTACAAAGGGCATCCATCATGTCTGGTAAGGAAAACTGCATAAATACTAATGTATATATATATAGTACTAATGCACTCTCTCTCTCTCTCTCTCTCTCACACACACACACACACACACACACACACACATTATAGAACAATGTCTGACAAGACTTGATGTTCTGGGTTCCATTGATCAAATAATCCAAGAGTCCTGCCTTCTCTCTCTCTCTCTCTCTCTCTCTCTCTCTCTCTCCCTCTCTCTCCCTCCCTCTCTCTCTCTCTCTCTCTCCATCTCTCCCTCCCTCCCTCTCTCTCTCTTTTTCTTCCCCAGGCAGTGGATCAAGATTGTATATGAGTCTGTTCTAAGTAAAATATACGAGATATGTGTGCCTGGCCCCAGGTGTTATGTAGGATATTTTTATGCTATTCCTTTTGTATTGTGATGTTTTTAACCCCTGTTAACTGCCCAGACTCACTTAATAAATGGGCTGGCATATATGTTGAACAAACGAAACAAACATAGGTAAAGTTTCATAGAAGAAGAATCACACCTGAAGGGCAAAATATATGTTGTAGATAATAATATAAGATGCACAAGGTATATGTGATACAGAAAAATACAGGAAATCTGTACAACAGAAGCAGTGACAACATGAAGCAATATTTGCAAAGAATATCTACTAAGAAATTGGATGGAATGGAATAATATATGAATTCATAAAGCAGTAGAACAGACCAGAAGAAGCTTCTTGGGAGAAAAGTGAAATGTTTTCAAGGAAAAAAACAAAGTTCAGTTGCCTTTTGATATTTGAGACAGGCTTAAATTGTCCTACTTCAAACACATTATGCAAAGATATAGTTCTTTGGAAAAGTCTTTAATGCTGGGGAAGGTGGATGGAAAAAGAAGAGAATGACCAGAAGCAAGGTAGATGGATTCGATTATAACTCTGATATGGCACCATTGGAAGATGTAAAGAATCATACTGGGCACAGATGGTCCTGAAGAAAACGTACATGGGTGCTAAGATCATTGACTTGATTGACTTTAATCAAATTAAATCAAATTATTCATATAGTTTTAATATTAATGTTGCTGTTGTCAATATTATGTATTTTTATTAGCTGGTGTCAGCCTCTCAAGTCTTTGGAGTAGAGCAGAACATCAATGACAGTAAAATGCTAAAACTAACCAAAGAAATGACTTAAAGAAAAAACATCCAAAAAAACAGTCCTGTAGGTTTCCTTCTGCAAATTTTATATCAGCAGTCTCCAACCTTTCCAACTTGGTGGACTGGTGTGTGTGTATGCTGGGGAAGGGAAGATGGTTCTGTAAAAATGGTAAAAGTGTGTGTGAGAGCATGTGCCACCTGCCATTCACACAAATGGATCTGTGTGTGTGTGTGTGCCTGTGCATGTGGCGCACATGCATGTGTGTGCATGCTTCCCCCACAGCTTGCATGGCCTGATTCCAAATGGGTCAAGACCCAGTAATGGGTCACGGACTGGGGGATGGGATTCCTATTCTGTAGGACATCATGGCACTAATATCAGGTAACATTTGACAAACACTAAAGAACCAGATTTGGATTTATTGGCTCCTAGTAATTTTCAGAGGTATTTAAAACATGAGACAGCTGGCCTCCTTCTACATTATGGACAGGTGTCTAATTGTTCCCAAATCACCTACTTTAATGGATCCAAACACTTTCTATGCTTATGTATTTTAAATATTTTTTTAAATCCCTGCACTTTTTCATCTTAGGCATCATAAGCTAATTCCCTGGAGATCTGATTCATCATAATGGTAATCACAGGTTATAATTTTTGCTCATACCAATTAAAATTTTCCTTCGTTGTCTCTTTTGGTCTCAAACAGCTCAGAGCAAGGCTTTCCAGATTTCAGCAACACACAAGTTTAACGTGCACTCCATAAAACTAGTGGATCTACATTAAAATGTAAGAAAATTGGTATAGCACTTAGAATTCAGAAAGCTTGCTTTATTGGATCCTGGTGGACCTCGAGTTTAGAAATGTAGACCAGAGCTGGATCATTTTTAAAAAAACACACAGTCTGTTTTCATTGGTTTTTAGCAGTCCCTGAAGGCACTTCACAACTTTAATGATTGTTGGATTAAAAAAGTACAGTGCTATCTGCCACTTTTAATAGGCAGCTCATTTGAAAGAACAAGTTCCAATTTAGGTACCAATTCAGGCTAAAGATAAAGTTTGAATTAAAATTCATTCTTAACCCTGGGAATGCTTGCAACATTAGCAGAAATAGAAATTTCCTTTCTCAACTACCATAAGTGTAGGGGGTGATGTAAGGGAGACAAACCATGAAATAAGCATTGAAATGACATAATGCAGCTATGTCCCTTTGTTATATGTCATGACACTATATGCAGATGCATAGAAAAGTGACACTCATTTTATCATTTGGACAAAACTGTTGGATCCTGTGGAGCCTTGCCTGCTATTTTTATGATTACAGCAGGTCAAACTCTCTGTTTGCAACATTTGTGCACATTTCTGTCTGTTGGATTCCAGTGTACATTTTCTCCCAAATAACTAAAGGTAATAATAAAGAATTATTTTGTCATATCTAATAGGGTTTAAGATGAGGCATGAGTTATTAATTAAATATTATATTAGGATGGATAGAATAGGAAATATGATACTGAAGCTCTTTCAGGTATCCACAATGAAAAACGGAATTATATTGTTTCCTGTATCATTCACATAGATGTGCAAAACAGGCAAGCTTTGATGTAAAATGTGCTTACTTGTTTATTTGATTTTTATTCTGCCTTTATCAATTTATATGTAAGTCAAGGCAACAAACGTTTCTGATACTCCTTCCTTTTCTTATTTTCCCCACCACAATTGTCTGAATGCCTTGCCATGCATGCTAAATTGATGTGGGAAATTTCAACATCATTTTTCTTGTTTGAAGATGCAGTAGATTTCTTTCTGATATAGATAGAATATAAACTTTTTGCTTCATATAATAATTAAAGATTTAAAAACTGTATCTCCAAAAGAAAAGTTTAACATATTTGATATCTGGTGAGTTGAATGGCTTAGTTAAAAAAAAAAATACACATATCTTGGCTTCTTTTCAGATTGTATAAATCTGTATTGTATAAAAACAATTTCACAAAGGAATTTTTGAATATATAATAGAATAATTATGCATTTAAAAGCATTAAGATGATGAAGTTGATAAAGCAGATCCTTCCATGCAGTATCAAATTTGAGAAAAGGCAAGATAAGAAGTCATATTCTGGGAGAATTGCATAAAGTTTTATGCTTGTATTCTAATGTTTAGAAATATGTTTGAGATGTTGGAATAATTGGCTTGGTGACCCAACAATTTTTAAGTTATAGCCTGTGGGCTTTATAGCATGGAGCCCCTTGATTGTAAAGATTTCAACCTGATGGGCCTGTATTCATGACCAAATATTTGATATAGCTCAGAAAACATTGGCTGGTGGCTTGCAAATATCTAAAGAAAGACATTTCAGTCATAGCATCTGCCCCCTGGAACATTCTCCCTCTGGCTTTGCAAGATTTTTGCAAGGCCCTAAAGACCTGGTCTTGAGTTTGAGCCGAGAGTCATATGTGTGTCTGAAGGCACCCATCTCTTCAAGTGTTGTGATTGGGGTAACATTCAGGGGTGGGATTCAACCAGCATTACTACCGGTTCGGTATTTGTGTTTTGCGCTGCACACACGTGTGAGGTGGAAGCAGATAAAAAAACCACCAAAAGATTCATTGATCCAAGGAAAATGAGGTTTTATTCACGTGTCTGCAGAGACAGGTTCCCTCAGGCATTGAAGGAACCCAGAGCAAAATTCAGACAGCATTTTTAAACCCTAACTGTCCGCCCCCTCGTATGAGGGCTTGGCTCACATTCTTTCTGTTTTCAAATTGACACATATATTTTGAA
>BHFT01027244.1:0-22358 GCA_004320025.1 Laticauda laticaudata
GAACCAACGGCCAGTCCACTAGCTCCAGGCGTCGCACACCAGACAGCCCCACTACACTGCTCTCTTCCTCCACCCTCGCACAGCCAAGCGCGCAGCCTCAGTTTCATCTTTGTCCCTCAGGGTCCTGGGGCTGACACCCACCATGGCATGCGGAGGATAGTGCAAGCTCTCACATCACGGGTCTGAGCGCCAGCTGTCTGAGACTTTCTCAACACAGCTGTTCCTCCCATGCGTTGTCCCTCTCGGGGCGACGGCAACCCCATGGAATCGCTTCACACACTTGCTTCATATTCCTTTTTTTTAATAAAGTCTAGGTGGAAACTTTTAGAAATGGTTTTAAGCCTGTTGCATGCTTGTGGGATTGGGATTAAGAATAAGAGATTGGGGTAGGCACGGGATATCCTGTCAGATGGGCTATGGGGATACTTTGGGATGGGTTAGGATATCCAGTGGGATGGGTTTCAACGACCAAATGGCAGTGGGTGGGCGAAGCAGATAGCCTGTGGAAATGAGCAGGGATAACCTTTGTGGATGGGCTGTAAGTAGCTCGTGCGATAGAGTAAACCTCCCAAGTGCAAGCCATAGTGTGACTGTAATGGGTCCAAGCTACGCCCCCCCAGCGTTGCCACTGGGTTCTACTGGTGGCGCCTTAATATTCACTCAGATAATTGATGTAAATAATCGATACAGCCACCCAATGTGAACAATAACACAAACTCTGGTTATGTAAACGCCCTGTTCATTGTAGGCCCACCCCAACATACACTGGGCCCGGATATCTCATATCAGTGTGATTAGAGACAGGGCTGAAGGAAAGCATCCATTAGGGAGCATAGGTCTAATCATTCACGCTGTCTTAGCCACTCCACACTTTGGCTCGGCCAGCTTGGGGAGTTTGGCTATCACGACGAGTGATTTCAGAGGAGGTTGCGCTGCTTTCTCCCTTCAGCGTGAGGCTCTGTTGGGGCCCTTGGCAACATCAAGTGTCTATCAGGTTTTTGCCCTTGCCCAGATTTCCATTCCCCAGGCTAGCCAATGTCCGCATTGCCCGTTGTTGGAAAAGAGAGGGGTTTTCCAGTCAAGGCGCTGCTTTCTGCAACGACTACGTGGGGTAGCGGAGTGCGCATGAGATGTGGGCAGTCAGAGATGCCAGCAACCTTCCAAGGATGCCTCCTTCACAGTCGTGGTGGGTGAAGGTGCCTGCATGTTGGTGAGAAGTACCTGGAACCTGTTGGCCAGTGATGCCAACGCCGCGTCTCCATCCACCGCTAGTGACGCTGGACACGCCTGGTAGCTTGAAGATCCTCTATATCTTCACAGGGTGGCAGGAATCTGGGATTACGAGTGTAGGGTCTTTAGTGAGGGTAGGTTCGGTGAGGGGACGAAGGCCGTCATCGCCTCCCACGATGTAATGGTAGGGCGACACAGTGTGTGCTTGTCTTTTCCGGGCCTAGACGGGTACTGGATTACTGGAAAGAATCCCACTATGAAGGTTGCTTTCACCAGCGCCGTACACTTGAGCGTCAGCTGAGCGGGTTGGTATCCTGGGCATCTGAACATGAGCATCTGGCGAAGGCAATGATACCAATGAACTTAGTAGTCAGGCATCAACAGACCAGTGGCCCGACAGAGTGACTGATATGTCTGAACACGAATGCCCTTTATACGTTCTGAAAGATTCAGTAGGACCCCCAACATTGCTGGAGCTCGTTGCAGGCACAGACGTGCTTGACCATCCTATGCCCTGCGCACAACGGTGTGGGGAATTTCCACCCTCTGATACCAACGTGACTCTGCAACTTTCTTCCATGCCTTTCTTCAGGTGGAGGGGGCACGCGTGGAGGAGCCTCCTGCCTTGTAATTTCTTCATGATGAGCCTGCACTCAGCTTCTCGACCACCAATTGCTGATGGTGGTTGTTGTGGCGAGCCCTGCATATGTCTTAGCTGCATGCTCTGTGTAGGTGGGTCCCTGAGGGATGCCAGTGGTGGCGGCAAGAGGTGAGTTGCCCCGACGTCGCTTGAGCCAGGTTCAGGCCTGGGCCAGGAAGTTGGGTGCTCTGGGCTTGGTCGCAACCTGGGTCGTCAGCCTCTCCACCAGACTTCATCAAACATGGCTGGCGGCGACCTCATGACAGTTCTGGAAACTGCACGAGGGTCCTTCGTTCCGTGCAGCTCCACGCATCAGCGTTGTTGTAGGTACAGTGCCGCCTATGATGTACTTGCCCTAGCTCTTTCTCGGCCGTCCATCTTCGGACCCGCAGATGCTTCCTAGTATGGCCAACCCTAGTCTCTTTTCTTCCTGTAGTAGAGTTCCGCAGAGTCCTGGTAGGAATGGCTTCGCCGACTGTTGGCAGAGCGATGGTGGCTGCGCAAAGGACTATTGTTACGATCCATGGAGTTGGGACCATGACTGGATGGCTTGTGGAATGAGGAAGAGTCAGATGAAGGCTGGCAGAGGTCTTGCACAGCTGGGCTGCTCGTCTGAAAGTGAGATCCAGAAATGAGTTCCACCTCTTTATAGGCAGTACGTAGGGTTTTCCATTCCTATGTGGTCCCTTTGCATCCTCTATGCACTGGCCTGTTCAGACATGACCTCTAATAATCCAAGTTAGGTCCCGTTCTGCAGAATGTTTTTCATTTCTAAATGCTTTCTTTGCGAGCTGCAGTCGTGCTTTCAATCCTTATCTCCATCCGTTCTGCGATCGATCTCCGCAATACTGTTCCCGCTTCCCTCCCTGTGTCCGAAGCGGATACGGGGGACGTGGTTGCGGCGGGATCGCGTAGGTGGATGCCTAGCGGATATTATGCGGCATGTGTAACGGATGGCAGAAGACAGATGCTTATGGATGCTAACGTGGAATGCAGAAATGGACCTGCATATGGATCATTATTTCCCGCGATAAAAAATAGTCAAGGAAGTTTCTGGAGCAGGCTCAAAACCTCTTGAGTGGATGAACGTCAATCAGACGGAATGCTGTGGCACGGAGTAGAGAGGAAGCCAAAAACGATGTGTCAGTGAGTAAGAATGGAAGCATTGCGCGTTAACGCAACGATGGTAGAGATTGTTTTCTTCTCCATTTTCAGTTCTGCTTTCCAATCGACGTTGGTGCAGTGTGGACAGGGGCTTAAACTAGTTCTGAATTGTCATTGCAAAAAAAAAAAAAAAAAAGCCGAGTCAGTATTTGAAGAGAACACCCAAAGTTATCAACAACTGTTTTATTTTTCTCTTCTTAAATTAGGCCATGTATCTGTAACTTAAAAATATATAATTTTAACAGAATTTATATGATAAAATGGGGCAATGGTGAACACATGAAACAAAGTTTGTTGCTAGAGGTACCCTTTATTTGCAAGAGTAGTTGTGAAAGTTAACATTCTTGTCCCATCATATACCAAAGAATGAATCTGGCATATTTGTGGGTGGCTGAACAGGTGTCTATGTGAGCATAGCCTAGGGACAAGAAAAGGGAGAAAGAAGGTTTGAGGGCTAAAATGTAAAATGATACCAGAATAATGGTGTATAAAGGCCATTCAAACCTTATCTCTGTTATAGACCAACATCCTAAAATCTTTCAATGCATGACTCACTTTTAAATAAAGCCACTTTCTCACTACTTTGTGTCAAAATGACATGGTCCGTTTTCATTTTATTGAGCAAAATATAATCCATGTATATATTCCCTTAAAATATCTGTCTCTCAATTCTACTGTGAGACATTTTGTGTTGTGTTCTTCATGTACAATTTTTCAATTATACTTTAAGAAGGGAGCAATAACAGTAGCAATATATTGCTAGCGTGTTTCTCACAAAATAAGGCCAGGTCTTTTTTTTTTTTTTTTTTNAGGCTTTTTTTTTTTTTTTTTTTTTTTTTGCGCCGCCCAAAAATGGCTAGGCCATCATTTTGGGGGTGACTTCCCGCCCTTGCATCCTTGCCTAGAGTGCCTGCTGGAAACTATGCCTTGCCCCCAGTCGCTCCTAATGGGCGATCGTGGTGGAGCATGGAGAGCTCCCTACTCCTGCCCAGCACCTTTGCTGCAGACCCGAGACCTTCAGCGCCCACTGCTGTTGCTTTCCCTTCTTTCCATTCCACTGCCATGTTTGGAGTTGCCATTCCGTGTTTGGGGCACCGCCGTTGTTTGGAGTGTGCTTGGAGCGCTGCTGCCATTTGGACAACCACCACCATGCTTGGAGCTGCCACTTCAGCATTTGGGGCACCGCTGCCACATTCGGAGCTGACACGTCCGTGTTTGGAGTACCGCTGCCATTTGGAGCACCACCACCATGCTTGGAGCTGCCGCTTCTACATTTGGAGTAGCACTACCGCTTCCATGTTTGGAGCACTGCTGCCATTTGGAGCACTGCCATTACTCCAAACACACTCCAAACGTGGCAGTGGTGCTCCAAATGGTGATAGCACTCCAAACGCAGAAGCATCAGCTCCAAGCGTGGCAGTGGTGCTCCAAATGGCGGCATTCCAAATGTGCTCCAAATGGTGGCTGTGCTCCAAATGTGGAAGCAGCAACTCCAAATGCAGTGGTGGTATGGGCAGAAAGGAAAGCAACAGCAGCGGGCGCCAAAGGTCTGGGGTCTGCAACAAAGGTGTTTGGCAGGAGTAGGGAGCTGTCTGCACTCTGCCATGATCTCCTGTTAGGAGTGGCTGGTGGCGAGGCATGGCCGCCCTCAGGCACTCCTAACGGCAAGTGTCCCCCGCCCTTCCCCCCATTTTGCATGTTTTAAAATAGGCCTAAATTGGGGGGGGGTTAATTTCATTTTATGCCTATGAAACATGCTGGGTCTTCCTATTGGGGGGGGCATATTGTTGGAGAAACATGGTAATTTAACTGCACTGACCTTGGAAGTATTAATTAAACAAGAACCAATTAAAATTGTTCCTAATAATATTAAGAAGAATAAGCAAAGCTCAAAGAGACCAGAGCACATGGTCGATACATAGAATTTCCCTACTTCAGTTCTTCATATCTCAGGATAAGACAAAGATCCTGAAGCCCATGGTTGAAAGGATTTCTGAATGAAATTTTTGGACAGCACTGCAAAGTAAACAAAATTGAGCTATTTTGACCAGTAACTTTCCTTGGCACTTTTGCAGAAGTAAAACTGGAAAGTTACATCATGCTGAATATATTTAGTCCTCTGATGCCATTTATTCTCTGGACTGTCAATTTTAATCTGTCTCCTTGATTCTTTAGTCGACTAATATGTGTGTGTGTGAATGCAATTATCTATAAAATTGTATAATAATTGACCTGATAAAGACTTTCTTCCATTGCAGACCTAAATATTAAGCTAATGATCTAATTTATTATGAGACCACTTCTTATATTTGAGTATTAACATTGTAGATATGGGCTGCTGTGACAGAATAATTGCTTCTTCAAAAGTTGAATTACTGGATATATTTCACTTTTGTTTGTTTTGGTACACATATATATCTGAGGATATATAGAGTAGGAATACAGTAAGATTACACCTATTATTTTACAGTATTGATTAGTATAACATTTTTGAAAAAAATTACAATGCAATGCAAACTACTATTAAAACTAAACTCTTATGACATTTCCGAAAAAGTACTCCTACGGCATCCCTTCATAAGTGGATTACTGCGCTCCTGTCAAGCGAGCAACAAATAGTAAAAATAGGGAGCGCTATATCAAACTCTGCTCCAGTTAACAGCGGTGTCCCCCAAGGCAGCTTTCTAAGACCCACACTCTTTATACTCGATATAAATGACCTTTGTGACCCTTATAAGCAACTGCATCCTCTTTGCGTATGATGCAAAACGATTCAACACCACTGACAATGCTACTTTCCTTCAAAGAGACCTTGATTATGTGCCTGAATGATCAAACCATTGGCAACTCCAAATCTTGATCAACAAAAGCTCTGTCCTACACATTGGTAAAAAAAAAATCAAAACACCAAATACAAGCTAGGCAGATGTGACCTCGTTGATGACCCACACTCTTTCAAGGACTTTGGATTACTCATATCAAATGACCTAAATGCCAGAGCTCTCTCTGTAACAGCGTTGCCAAAAAGGCATTAAGAGTTGTAAATTTTTGAAGCTTCTCTTCTGGTAATATTGAATTGCTAACTAGGGCATACAAAACCATTGCTAGACCAATACTTGAATACAGCTCATCTGTCTGGAATCCACACTGTATATCGGACATTAATACAATTGAGCGAGTCTAGAAGTATTTCATGAGAAGTGTACTATACTCCTCTGCTTGCAACAAAATACCCTCTATCACCAGGCTTTAAATTTTGGCCTTTGACAGTCTTGAACTTTGTTGCCTATGGTTGGACTTAAACGTAGTACACAAAATTATCTGCTACAATGTCCTACCAGTCAATGAGTACTTCAGCTTCAACCGCAACAATACAAGAGCACACAGCAGATACAAACTTAATGTAAACTGCTCCAAACTTGATTGCAGAAAGTACAACTTCAGCAACAGAGTGGTCAATACCTGGAATACGCTACCTGACTCTGTTGTTACATCCTCAAACCTCCACTCCTTTAATCTTAAACTATCCACTATTGACCTCACCCCATTCATAAGAGGTCTGTAAGGGGTGTGCATAAGTGCAGAATCATGCCTACCATCCCTGTCCTATTGCCCCCATTTATTCATACCTATTTACTGTATTCTTACTCATGTTTATACTTATACCTATTATCTTGTAAGCAATTGACAAATCAAATAAATAAATATTTTTAAATGTAGACAAAGATGGGGAAAAGGCAAATCCCTCTCTTCCCCCAAGAAAAGCTTTAAAATTCCATTTTGGTCATTCAGAAAGAGCAATCTGGTATGGTTGAAGAATTATACATTTTGCTTGATTTCTCTGCCTGCTCTTGCTATATAAAATTGTTATGCTCAGGGTCCTTCTTTCTGCTTTGTTTTCAGGTACATGTGCACCTTGTTTTCTTCTTCTTCTTCTAATAGGATATACAATACTTAGAGATGAGCCAGACTTTGTCTATTCCTGTCATGTACTTCCTTCATAAATCTTCTTTACATTATAGTTGTAAACTTGTTTCAGTAATGTTTGTGCAGGTTAGATTCCTGTTCTCATGAACATTCATGTGTCATAATGTCACCATCAGGGTTACTACAGTTTTCAGAGAAAAAAAAAAGATAAAAATGGAAGTAAACATGCTAGCTATAATAAAGTGGCCCATTTCTCTAAATCCAGGCTATAAAATGAGACTCTCAATATGATCCAGATAAATTTTTAATGGGAATATGTTTGGATTTTGGTCTCTCATTCCTTAAGAAACCTAACCATTTAATGTCTCCACTTGCTTTCCCTATTCAAGGAAAAAAAATGAAAAACCGAAGTACAAAAATGCTGATACGCAGATGCTCATGCCTCCTATTCAATTATTCCTGACATATGTTCACAATGAATAACAGTGATCATGTACATACTATAATTGCTGCACAATGCTCAAACACCATTGCATCAATCAAAAGTTATCATAACTCCCTTTAGCAGCAGATATTATTACAATTCTAGTTCTAGGCCATGATATATTACTTTATATATCATTATAGAAACATGTGTTTAAAAAGACCAGAATTATAGATAGTCAAAATAGGGAATATTGGTAGTCACAACTTAAGACGACAACTGAGCCCAAAAATTTCTGTTGCTAAGTGAGACAACTGTTAAATGAGATTTGCTCCATTTTATGACCTTTCTTGCCACATTTGTTATGTGAATCACTCCATTTGTTAAGTTAGTAACATGGTTGTTAAGTGAATCTGGCTTCCCAGGGGTGGGATTCTACCGGTTTGGACCGGTTTGGGCAAACCCCCTGTTATGATTCTGTGCAGTTCAGAGAACCAGCAAATCATGCCATTGGCTGGCCCTGCCCCACCCCACCTGGCCTCTCCCAGCCACTTCTTATCTTGCCTTGGCTGCTGGCCTAGAGTTATGCCTGCAGCCCAGGCTGCTCTCTGGTTCCTCACACAGGCCCAGCCTTAGATCTGTAGTGTTGCCTTGGCCACGCTCTCTGGGCATGCACACAGGAGGTGGCAAGTGTGCAGGACCTGGCATCCCTGGGGACTGCTTGCTTCACCCGGGATGCATTGCCAGCCCAGCCTCCTGCACTCACACCCAGGGGGTAGGGCTGAGGCAGCAGCATTTCAGTCTGGCCACAAGTGGTGCTGATGCCTCCATGCCCCATGCTGGCCTTTCTCTGGGATCATCCCATCCCCATGTGGGAAAGTAACACCACTACCTGTGCATGGAGGTAGAAAGAGGTAGGAAGGAGAGGGCATGGGGAACCCAGAGGGCTTCTGCTTGCCAGCATGCCATAGGCAGTAGTAACCATAGGAGGTCACAAGCCGCAATGGCTCTGGGGGGGAGGAGCGGAAAGCAAACAGTGATGGTGTGCAGTTTCTGGCATTGCAATGGGGAGGGGTTGGAAGCAGAACTGTCCTTTGGCATTAGGCATGGAGGCAATGGAGGGGAAGGTGGACAAAAAAGGGAAGTTCTGCAGGTTTTTTTGAAAGTGGGCAGAGGCTTCCCATTTTGATCTTCTTCCCCTGTTGTTGCATCTATGCCTGATGGACTTCTGCATGACTCTCAGCTCACCTCTCCAATCCATGCACGTGTGTGTATGCGTATGAGCGCCTAATGTTTCCCCCTCCTTGCAATCCAGTGCTGTGACAATGGAGAGGAAAATATCATGAAAGGCTTCAGGCTGAAAAAAGCAACAAACAACAAATCAAAAGTGCCATCAAACTATATGTACCAATAACAACTCCCAAATCCTGGAAAAACAGATTTCCCATAACAATAAGGAAGCTTCAATCCAAAAAGAGATCACTTTGGCAGAAAAACAAATCTGGTCACGTTGCCAACTTCAAAGTTGATACAAAAATGTATGTCACCACATAAGGCTGAATCACCAATTATCACATTAACAAGAGGAAAACCTTCTATGTACCAATTCCACCCACACTTTCTAAAATTTGTAAACAACAAACTAAAACACTCAAGGCCATCCACCCTGAAAGGACCTAATGCAAAGACTGCAACGATGACACCATCAACAACCAACCTCTTTGACACATTCTTTGGCTCAGTATTTATAAACAGCAATGGATCAAGCCAGTACTTCCTAGTTGAACCACAGGCAACTATAATGATCTAATACATATCGATTTTAACAGAAGACACTGTTGCAAAAGCACTGCAACAATCTAAAACCATCCCTCTCTATTGGACCGGACAGAAATATGTGCCTACTTCTTAAAAAAAGCTATCCACTGCCATTAGCCGAATCTCTAAGCATAACCTTTGAAAAATCTTTCAAACCCAGCTCCTTGCCAAAACTATGGTCACAAGCCACAGTCATCCCCAGCCTAGTTGAAAATTACAGACCAATCTCCTTATACTGCGTCACCTGTAAAGTCATGGAATCAATTATTAACCAATCCATATATCCTCCACTTAGAGACAAACAACCTACTCTCTAATAAACAATTTGGTTTCTGAAAAAACTATCCTGTATTCTGCAGCGTCTTACACTGCAAAAACATATGGACTACACAATTCAATCATGGCAAAGCAATAGATGCAATCTCACTAGACTTCTGTAAAGCCTTTGATTCAGTGGTACATGACAATTATTACTAAATCTAAATGTTATGGTATCACTGACACCTACATAACTGGATAGAAGCATTCCTGT
This sequence comes from Laticauda laticaudata, assembly GCA_004320025.1. NCBI lineage: Eukaryota > Metazoa > Chordata > Lepidosauria > Squamata > Elapidae > Laticauda > Laticauda laticaudata. The sequence goes on from BHFT01027244.1 coordinate 9,736, forward strand.
CAAACAGACAACAAATGGTCGAAATTGAGAGCATCTTATCAAATCTATTACCTGTCCACTGTTGGTGTCCCCAAGCCGTGTTTTAGGACCAAAACTATTTCATTGCTCTACATAAATGACCTCTGTGATCATATTAAGAAGAGCAACTGTGTTCTCTTTGCCTGATGATTTAAGCTATTCTACACCACGACAATACTACTACCCTACAAAGACCTTGACTATGTGTCAGAATGGTCAGTCAAATGGCAACTTCAAAATCTCTACAAATAAAATGCTCCTGTCTTACATATTGGCAGAAAAAAATCAGAAAATAAAATACAAAAGCTATATAGTCAAGACCTGTTGAGGATCACAAATTTTCTCAAGTGACTTGGAAGTACTACATCTCAAATGATCTAAAGTGCTGAGCCCACTATAACTACACAGCCAAAAGGCCTCAAGAGTTCTTAATCTAATCCTATGTTAGCTTCTTCTCTGTAATATCACACTACTAAACTAGAGCATACATTACAAAACATTTGCTAGACCTATATTTTGAATACAGCCCATCAGTCCTGGAACCCATTATCATGTATCTGATATTAACACAACTGGAAAAAGTCCAGAAATAATTCACAAGAAGAGTTTCCCCACTCTCTCTAGTCATTGTAGTAAAACCTTATGCCACCAGACGTGAAATTCCAATCTAAATGTAGTAGATAAAATCATACATTGCAATGTCCTACCTGAAACTGAATACTTCAGCTTCAACTATATCAACCATCAAGAGCACAGCAATAGATGCAAACTCAAGGAACCGCACCAAACTTGACTGCAGAAAATACGACTTCAGCAACAGAGTGGTCAATGTTTGGAATACTCTACCTGACTCTGGTTTCTTCTCCAAATCCCAAAAACTTTAACCTTAGACTGTCTACTATTGACCTCACCCCCTTCCTAAGAGGCCTGTGGGAGCGTGCATAAGCACACCAATCATGCCTACTGTCCCTCTCCTATTGTTTTTTATTTTATTTTTCTTATTATATATCTCATGTGTTCAAAACTGTATTTATTCTTATACCTGTATCTTGTAAGCGATTGACAAATCAAATAAATATTAGAAAAAAAATACCAAGTATCATGGAGTCTTCCCTTGCTGTATTGTTATGGTATGAAGATAACAATCTTTTCACACTATGAAAACAACAATGCAACGATTGGACATTAGATGAATCTCAGCATAGTTGTGAGTTATACTTTGAGGATGCCTGATATAATCCAATAAAGAAGCTTTTGTAGTTTTTAGCTCCTTATCCCAGATATTTTGAGAATATAGGATTATCTGGGATAAGATAACAGCCACAATTTTTATCTGAGTGGAGTGCCTGGGAAAGGTATGAGCACAACAGAATAACACTTAGAAGGGATTGGCGGGGGGGAACCCTATACCATTTCAGAGAAATGGCTGTCCAGTCTTTTCTTTAAAACCTCTAGTGTTGGAGCACCCAGAACTTCTGGAGACATGCAGTTTCACTGGTTAATTGTTCTCACTGTCAGGAATTTCTCCTTAGGTTTTAGGTTGCTTCTCTCATTGTTCAGTTTCCATCCATTGCTTCTTGTTTTGCCTTATGCTTCTTTGAAAAATACATTGTCCCCCCTTCTTTGAAGCAGCTCCTCAGAAGCCTGTTGCCTGTCACACTCTTGGGCAAAGCATGTGAGCCATTTCCTCCTTTCAGTGGTCCATGAAAGTAAGGTGGACAACATTTTTATAGACCTATAGATACATTGAGGCTGGATGTGACAAGGAATGGCTGGGAGGGGAGGCGCCAGGCAAGGCACCCCTTGACATGATTGACTGAGTTGGCCACACCCACCCAGTCACATGACAAACATACCACACCCACAAATTAAGCCACACCCACAGAACAGGCTGTTAAAAAAATTGAATCCCACCCCTGTGACTTCCCCATTGATTTTGCTTGTCAGAAGAACCTGGGACACTGCAATCATCATAAACATGAGTCAGTTGCCAAGCATCTGAATTTCAGTCATGGGAATGCTGCAATTATCATAAGTGTGAAAAACTGTCATAAATCATTTTTTTCAGTGTCACTGTAATTTTGAACAGTCACTAAATGAACTGTTAAGTTAAGAACTACCTGTTGGATGACATCAGAATGCTCCAGATGATTTAACTAATCATTTTAGGAACTAAAAGCCTCAACACATTTGGAGGGTTCTATATTAATCAAGACTGAAACACATAACATATCAAATCTTCACAGGTTTATTTTATCCACCAGTGTAAAAGTCTTTATTTCCAGTCTATATATAATTTGAAACATAAACAGCTGAATCATCTTGAGAAGACAGTTTGAAAGAAATGTATTTATATGCAGCAATTAGTTTTGTGATAATAAAAACCACATTGTGAAAAAAACTGTATTTTGAAAATGGATCTGTTAAACCTTCAGTGGAATAAGAGAAGGAAAAGATACATTGCAACTTTACCTTCAGTCCTACCCTAATAAATTATTTTCCAGCAATAAATCTATTTTAACATTAATTTCTCACTCACTATAACCAAATATGTTTGAATAAATCTGTGTTGCATTAGAATATCTCTAATAAATAGCATTAGCAATAGCATTTAGACTTATACACCGCTTCACAGTGCTTTATAGCCCTCTCAAAGTTATTTATAGAGTTTGAATATTGCCCCCAACAATCTGGCTCCTCATTTTACTGACTCTGAAAGGATGGAAGGCTGAGTCAACCTTGAGCTGGGTAAGATTCAAACTTCCAGATTGCAGGCAGCCAGCAGGCAGAAGTAGCCTGCAGTATTGCATTCTAACCACTGTGCCACAGCAGTTCTTATGACCTTACATTGACTTACTGATCATGTTTATTCTATAGGATGAGCAACTGAAAACAGATGTAATTCATATCAAATCTTTATCAATTTTCACTGCAAAAACAATGTATTCATTTCCAAAGATCTGTTCTAAAAATTCTCCTTGACTTCTAGTTGTCACTTCCTAGAGATAACTTAGTGTTTGCCTTGGTCAACCTGGGTCTCAGCCACTCCACAACTTCGTCAACCATGGCTGGTGGCATCCTCATGAAGTTCTGGAATGCACGAGTGTCTTCGTTCCTCAGCTCCACCATCAGCNAAGAGCCTGTAGAGGGCTTCACACTGTTGTTGAATGATGGCGGCTACCAAAAGGAGTGTGTGGCGATCCATGGTGGAGATGACTGGATGCTATGGAAGAGCAAGAGCCAGATGAAGGCTGAAGAGGTCTGCACAGCTGGGCTGCTGGACTGAAAGTGAGATCCAGGTGATTTCTCCCACTTTTTATAGGAAATATAGCTTTTCTGCTAGGTGTCCTTTTGCATCCTCTAGGCATCCTGCAGACATCCTAAATATCTGAGATACATCCGCTATACGAACGTTTTTTCCGTTTTAATGCTTTGTATGCGAGCTGTATCCGCTTTTATCCTTTCTACATCCGTGCTATTTATGCTGCCTGTCCATTCCATGTCCGTTTTGCTTCCTCCCTGTGTCCGTTTACCGCTGGAGCGGATGTGAGTTGCGCGGATGCGCAGCGGATGCCTAGCAGACATAGCGGACGCGTAACGGATGACGATGGACGTATAACAGATGTTCCCCGTATGCGTAGCGGATGTATAATGGACGCGTTGGATACTTTTTCTGCTCAAAAGTTTTGTGCAGCTCAAAAGTTTTTGAGCGGATGAAATGTCAGTATTCGGATGCTGGACGGATAGAGAGTATGAAAAATGGACGCAGTGAGTACAGAATGGATGCATCGCGTTAATCAACAGATGGCAAGTGTTTCTCTCCCTTTTACATCCTCTTTCCATCCGTTGGTTCTGTGTGATATGGGATTAAGCAAGATGAATAGCATTTAGGTTGGAAAAAGTTTTTTTTTTAGAACTAGCCTCTGCTAACCTATACAGATTTCCCTTCTGTCTATGATTTTTCAGATGAAATTTGACGATTAAACAATTTTATAACTGGCCTATCTACCTGGTTTATTATTTTATTTACTTATATGTAACCATAAGGTGATCAGATATCATTTGGGGCCAAGTTTGCAGACATTGGGAAGCCTAATTCTTGTTCTCAGCACCTTCTGCCCATTTGCTAAAAGAAAACATTATTTAAAATTCCCAAATGAAAACAGTTGCAACTCCTATTACAAGTGACTGATGTTTTGAGAAACATTTTAGTTCCAACTGCTTGTTCATCAATTATAGAAGAAAAGTTTCTGATCTCACTTGTATATTAATCTTTAAAATTCTCACATTCAGTCTATGTTTTCAATCCAGAATTTACATATCTACCAAACATGATAAAATGTTCTTTCTTGTTGTTCATATTTCCTGTATAAATTTTAAGTTCCTTTATACATTCTAGACAATGTTTAGCACAAATGTGACATCATTTAATAAAAATTGTCTTTAAGATAATCACGATAAAAATACCAAATCTCTCAGCCACACATTTTTTCATTGTTTCATTTATTGTATTATAATAAAAGATTTTGGTCTTTTTATTATACATTATTTCTCTTTTTTTATCTGGAGTTTGAGTGGATAATCTCATTTCCTCTCCTTTTTCTGGAGAAAATTTGCCATCTCTATCATTCCTTCAGGGACATCTAGTTTGGCATTAATCTTCATCAGAAGTTACATTTGTTTTTTGTACATGATAATAGTAGCAAGATTATTGTATGCACAAAGATGGAAAGATTTGACATTACCCACAAAATGATAGAACATGTTGTGATGACTAAGACTATTTATTCCATCAGAGAAAAGACACATTTCTTGATGACTAAAAACCTCTTATGAATATTTTGTGTGAAACAAAGAAAATGAATATAGGATTTATGTTTTTTATGACTAGACCAGAAAGATTATAGAAAGAAGACAGCTTTGCTGTAACCATAGAGCAAGAGATAAAATGGTAATTGTACTGAGTTTGCATGAATGACAATTGGAAACATTTTTCTTTCTTTTACATTTTTCTTTTACTCTTTATTCCTCTATTTTGAATTTTTACCATTCTCTTTTATTTCTTTTTTCTTTTCTTTTTCTTACTTTCAATTAGTTTGCATTAGTTTTTATTTTTCTTTAAAAAAAGAAAGAAAGAAAAAGAAAACATTATGATTTCTTACAGAACACCATGGGAATTCTTGAATTCTCCAAAAAACCAAATCATATGTTCTTTCAGATTTTGCTTTATGGTTCTGCCTTTACAGGCTTATGGAGACAACTTTCTCATGCTGAAATGTTTAACTGACAAGAGGTTGAACGGTTTAGCGTAACTTCATGAAGCAGCTCCCAGCATGTGATGAAACTCTAAGGGATTTCTCAGCTTTAGCAGTTCCTGTGGCAGATCTTGAGTCTTTCATCAAGTAATCCTGTAACTCTGTATCTCTAGGGAATTTTGCAGCACTACTGTATGTTGAGTGGTCTTGGTTTCATGCTTGCCTAATATACAAAGGCTTAGAGTTCAGAGTTAAAACCAACTTGGCATTGTTAAGCTCTTCATGTAGGTTTCAGAGGCATTTAACTTTTTAATCTCAGGATGCTGTGTAAAAGAGGCAAGATTAGTTACCCTTTTCCACTCTTTTGAATTTGATCCCGTAAGCCACCACTGCCTTACACCAAACAGAACTAGGCTCATGCCAGTCTGAAAACCTGCTCCAAGTCTTTTCCTAGATTCCTGTGCAATAAAGTAAAATGCAAATGCAGTCAATGAATCTGAATTTGATAGTGTTTACTAAATGGAAGCCAGTCATAAAAGGGTTTATCATAAGTGATAAATGCTTTACATTTAGTGCAATGCATTTACTGCAGGTATCACCAAACTAGAGAGCATGCTAAGACATAAAAGCATGAAAAAAAAAAAACCTCCAAGAGAAGAGTTTGATCCTGATGGGGCTTAAAGTTGACTCATCCTTTTATCCTTCCAAGGTCAGTAAAATGAGGACCCAGATTGTTAGGGCCAATTTGCAAATAATGCTTTAACATTGTAAACCATCCCGAAAATGCTGTAAAGTAATATGGGGTGGTAGATAAGCCTAAATGCTATTGCTATTAGGAAGATGTAGTACAGTGAAGACTTCACTATTTATGGGGGAAAGTAATAGCAATAAGATTGACCCTTACCAGTGGGGAATTCCTCATTGGTTTCTTAGGATGTCTCAAGTAACATTAGGAAAGACAAGCAAAAACAAAACAAAACATGGCAAACTAAAAGATTTGAACACATGAAGCTGGATTCAATTGAACCCTCTCACTGAAGCATTGCCCATAGGACCAGAATCTTCTGAGTTGGCATTGCTCACTGGAAAAACTTATTCTGCAGTCTTGTTTGTTGAAAGAAAGAAAGCTAGGTGCTAAAAAACCATAAAAATGTCAGAATTTTTGCTTTCCGACAGTTCCTGCTTTTACATCACAAATTTATTGGAAAAATCTTAAATTTCACTTGGTGAAGGAAGTGAAAGCATCTCTTTGTCTTCCTCCTTCCTCCTCCTCCATTCCAGGCAACAGTAGCTTTGAAGTAGCCTGATATTGATAGTTGCTTTCTTATAGGAATGTAGATCCAAATGAAAACTGGTAATTCTGAGCAATCATAAATATGGACACTGCACCTGTCAGCAGCTTCTTAAAATATCTTTCCCAATCTTCTTCTGAACCATTTAAGTTAAGAAGGCACCAACTGTGAGCCTATACCTTCTAACATTCTGTCTGCATCTCCTCAGTTGAACATGTATTTTCCTGGAATCATACCACTGCCTGGTTATACCAAGAAAAGAAGCATCATATTTTAAGGATGCACTGAAAAGGGCATCATGTGTGCCTTTCTCTGTGAGACAAATTTTCCAAGTACATACAGTTGTTGGTGGTAAGGAAAGGGATTGTGAAAAGAAGAACTGCTTGCAGGGAGGTTCAGATGACACACAAGTAACTCAGATTAATGGTTATAAATAAAGTGGTGATATTTGTTCTTGTCAGTTTCATGCAGCAAAATCAACAAAGAACTTTCATAGGTGTCACAATTTCTTTATCTCATGAGATTTATAGTCCTGAGTAGGTTTATATTTATGTCATGGCTATAGTTCAGAGATAGAAACAACAGGAAGAAGAAGAGAAAAATGGAGTTTGTTTTGTTCTGGCCCAATATAACATCATTGCATTTAACAAGGTAAGTTGGTATTTTATATGTATAGTTAGCAACTGTAATGTGCCAGGAAGCCTTGATTCCATTCAAACTATGAAAAATGAAATTTAACCTTTTTTAAGTTGTAGTTTTCCCATTTCCTATACTAGTTTTTATGGGCTGTTTTTATTATTTTCATGAAGTTAAAGATAATATGAACAGCTGAAATGTTTCAGGAGTTAGCCATTTCTGATTTGTGCTTTTTTAACTTTTATTAAAGCTTGGTCAGTTTCTCCAATGTAAAGCATAGTTGATAGGTCAATAGTATGAATCATATGAAAAATAATTAATGTGTGGGAATTGTCATCTGGGAATCGCTTACAATTTTCCAGGATACTGCACTATAGGTGCAGGATCTCACAAGATGTGAGTTCCTGTTCATTAAGTTTGGCTCTAGGGATCAATTGTAATTGTTGCTGTTGAACCATTCTTCCAGCTATAAAGCAACATTCTGTCTGAGCTCCTTGACTTCATTTTTAGTTTACAATGGAGTTCCCCTGACTTATGGAGGACTTTAACCTACCTCATCTAGGAATGGGTCTGAGGTGGCCCAGGAGATCATAGCCACTATCTCAGAGTTCAATAGAACAGTGGCCATACACTAGAACTGGTGTTCCTATCACAGTAGCACAGGGGTGGGGTCCCACAGGTTTGGTCCAGTTCTATAGAACCGGTAGCTCCGAAGAGCAGCTGACACCGAACCAGTTCACTGGGATGAGGTTTTGGTCTATTGTTTGGCCCTCCCACACACCCAGGCTCTAGGCTGTCCTTTAGTAGCTGCATTTTCCTCCTCAGCTGCTTTGCGCGGCACAACTGAGTGCCACTTGTCATCTGGAGAAAGTAAATGCTTGCCGGAGCTGGTGGTGCACACGTGCATGCAGCACGTGTTGGACACGCATGTGCACACTTCCCGAATCAGTTGTTATGCCAGTTGGATCCCACCCTGGAGCAGCAGGTATGAAATCTGAAATTGGAGGACCTCTTGGGATGCGATCCGACCTTGTCATAGTCAGATTACACCCTGGTTTCAATGGGATTTCCTAGTGCAAGCACACTAGAAAATTGAAGCCATTACACTGGTCTGCTTCCAATGACTGATGGGTCCAGAGAGATTTCAGGGGGAATGGGCAGTGTTTGTTGCTCTAGTTTCTGGATCAGTTTCAGGATCCTTCATAGCATTTGACTGGGTTATCTGAGGGGCTAACACTCCCCAAGTATATCATTCATCCTGTTAGATCTGGTAGAGAAAGCAAGTTGTGGCTACCACTTGTTCAGACTTACATTTGGTGGGTGTCTGAAGATGCCATTCCACTCCACTCATCGTCCTCCAACGTGCATCTCTCTCACCACTTATCAAAGGACCAGGGCAGCCACTGGAGAATAGGTGGTGCTGTCTTACCACTTATTTTGGAATATCTCCCTATATCTGAAATTAGGTTAGTTCCATGCCTATTCATGGTCTGAAAGTTCCTTGAGGCCTGGTTATTTTATCAAGCCTAAAGGTCCCAATAACATTCTAAGATGTTTTCACTATTCTGGTTGTTACGTTCGCTTTCTCCATGCCTTATGATTTGAATATTTTAATTTTTAAAATTGTTGTATGCCACCCTCACTTCTTGCGAGATGGCCAACCGTATAGATTTGGTAAACAAATATATAGATAATACACCTAATGTAAGTTCCTCAAATTATTGTGGTGATATAACAGGGTGAGAACATTGCCTTAGCAGATATGATGACAGAATTGGCAACCTGTATATCAGAGATGGTATTCAGCAGATTCTGACCAGTTCTGGAGAACTTGTAGCGGAAATTTTGAATAATTCAAAGAACCAGCAAATACCACCTCTGACTGAAGATTTTACAGTATCCTTCCCCTGCCACACCCACCAAGCCACTCCCACAGAACCGGTAGTAAACATATTTGAATCCCACCACTGCTGTGTATTATTGTTCCATCTGTATCACTGTGTCATAGGCCATTATCTTGTATTAGTAGCCATTTCAGATTACATGGCTATTTGTGATAGAATTTTGTCTGGATTCCCAGGAGGGAGGGAGTGCATTACAGGACAGCAAGAGACAACATAGCTCAAAGAGTTAGTGTGGAAGAAAAAGGATGAAGACAGCTCCTTCCTAATAGCTTCTAGGGTACATGTTTTATATGGTGGCTAATATGCTTTAGTTTGGCAGGATAATGTCTTTAGATGTAGAACAATAAATAAATCTGCTTGGAAGTATCACAATGTGTTTTTCTTGATTTGTGGGGCCTGACATCATCTGTAAACAAGTGAAAAACTTCCACTGTGTTTGTGAAAGGGAAGTGCCACTCTCCAGGTATAATTAGGGATTGTAGTTATTAAATGAATTGCCTCCTATTGACTTTCTTTCTGGATACATCTTCTAGTTTATTTCTGTGTATCGGTGTGGCTCTGTTGATTGGTTTTTTAATTAGTACTGTAATTATACAAATGCCTAATTTAAATCCCAATTATTGTATTGGTTTAGCAGGCAAATATTCAGAAGTGTGGATGTATTGTGGCACTTACCGATACACAATAGATTATGCAGTATGTTCTGGATGGAAATTTGCAGCACGTATATATGCATCTTGGTCACCTATTTTCCTGTAAAATAGAATGATGACCTACCCATTTGTTAGTTTCACAATAGTGTGCAGAGAATTAACTTGTTCCATAGATTGAACTAGCTTCAGGTCGATGTGAACCTTAACTGAGATACTGATGGAACTTGAAAAAGCTTCTTGTCTCAGGATCCAGATTATAAAGGTAACATCAATAAATCAAAGGTAGAGAAGTGGTTTGTGATGGCAGGACTGAATCACTGTTTGTATTTCACTGACACTTTTCCTCCCCAGAATGAAAATAAGTGGGCTAGTATATCCTACAGCAATAGAATATATATACAAGTATCATATGAATAATATTAAAGCATAGTTAGGTGCACAAAATACAGTTTTGAGATACGTAAGAGATGAATAGAATCAGAAATGGGGTTGAGTAAACCAGAACAATCTAACATGGTTCAATATAGACAACAGAAGGACTTGACAGAAACACTGTCTCTACCCAATGGGTAGCTGCCTTATTTGGCCACCAATACTTGACCCTTCCTTGACCCAGCTAGCACCTGCTCCTTGGCCTTCAGTCCAGTGCCTAAATTCCATCCAGCCTTTGAGCATCTAACCATCAATGGCAGAATTCTTTATGAGTGAAATAATTGGGATGTGACTTTAAACATCTGAAGGAGATACAGAATTGTTGACTGCTAATTTTCAATAATTTTGAAGTTGCTAATTCAGTTTTCCTCTTCAGTTGTTTTGCCTTCGAAAATGAAGGAGAAGAAAGAAGTATCCAGCATGATCCTGGTCATGACATAGATTCAGTACATGGTGGCAGAAGTTGGCAACTTGCTATGGTGTAATATCATCAGAAATAATATTACTGATCATTTGTAATGCTTCATTGTATGGGACATTGGTCCACTTGTAGTTTTCACAGGAAATATGCAGTCTCTCACACAGAGCTTTGGTGAAGTATAACCTTAAGAACAAATGCATACAAAGCCAGATTTGAAAAGACAGAAAATGCCACCAACACGAAGAAGCTGAAAATAATTGATCACCTAATTAGCTGCTTCAAGAAGATAATATAGATTGATCAGAAAAAATGAATGTAGTACAATACTACATTGAAATACTGTACATACAAGAAATACCATTTGCTTGCAAGGAAAAACTGGTGAGAAAACAAAATAGTAGTAAGAGAAAATAAAGAAGCTAAAGTGTTTTGAGTCAATCAAAACAGGCATACCACATAACATTCCAAACTTAACAATGGTTGATAAGAAAGACAAAAATGTCGGGATGGTGGACATTGCAGAACTTGGACACAGTAGAAGAATAGACAAAGTAGAGGAGAAAGGCAAAATAGAGTTCTCTTTTTATTTGCATGTTTTTGTACTTTGTGAATGATTGTGGCAAAAGGAAGCAAAGAAGTACCTTTAGTGATCGGTGCCTTGTATAGAATCCCCAACATCTGGACACTATTGTCATTGCATTCCCAAACATCTGGACACTATTGGCACCATCAGTCAATTGCAAAATACAACTTTATTTGGAACAGCTTACAGTACATCCTGTGGCTGATACCTTTAACATCATCAAACAATAGGTGTTTATCCTAGATCCCAATATATGGACAAAATACAAAGTCCATTCTAAACATCTGACTGACCATGGGCCAACCATAATAATTTTATGAAACTGATATATTGTCTGAATTTCATTGACTCTGGATGGCTCATAACCCTCAAATAAATTACATGACAATCCCGAGAGTTGGGAAGGGTTAGTTCTCACCAATACAGATATTAAAGTAAGGCTCATCAGTGGGGAATAGAAAGCTCCCACAAGTATGATGTTTCTGTATTTGAGGGGAAAAAAATAGTTGTCAAGGATCATCAAATGCTTTAGGCATATAAAATGTGCAAACCAGCACATTATTTCTATTGAGTGAGCAATAAAAGCTGTGTACTAAGGAAATCAAAGAAAAAAATTCAGAAAATGAAAGGATAGCATTCACAGTTTCTATTTTAACTTACAGAAAAGGGGCTCATGAAACCAAGTGATCAGCAAGAACTTGAAGATAAGGGTTCCCCCCCCCAGCATATGAAAAAAATTGTTTGAATGGCAATTAAGATGTACAACTCCACTATGAACAGCTAGATTACAGAAAATTTTAAATGTAAAAACTGATGTTTAATATTATTCAGGAAGCTTTGGGAAGAACACTGTAATTTTACTTCTGATGAATTTTCTTTCCTGTTGAGGATTAGCTATAGAAAATTCTGCTGTTCTGCAGTTCCATAAGTCATAACAAAATGCTTCAAGTGTTTGCTATTCATTTTTTAAAGGTAGATCAATATATATCATTGCAATTTGCATTTAAATGTTCTTTTTATTCCCGTAAATAAATATAAGATTAAAAAAAAGTCTTTTACTTACTTTCCTTCTTTTTAAAATTGATATCAACAGATTTCAATCAGTAATATTCTGCTTCTGGGTACATCTGCTGTTGGGAGTAACGTTTTCTGTAAAAATTACGAAATGGTGAATTTCATCGAAATTGTTCGGATTATCCACTACTAAATAGAAATGACTATACAATGTATTAAAAATGAATATTTAAAGGCCCTGTCACACTGCCCAACGGATGCCAAAAGGACACAATGGAAGAGAAAAATGTTGCATCCGTTGTCGCGCTCAAAAGGAGGCTGAAAATCTTACATAAGTGAAGCAGATATTACACGGTTCTTCTCTCATGCCGGGAGGTATCAAGAACCGGTGCAAAAGGGATGCGGAACGGAAGCC
>BHFT01027245.1:0-14534 GCA_004320025.1 Laticauda laticaudata
TGTTACTGACTAGTTGTGAATAAAGCCTTTTGTTGTTGGAACCCGGTCTACCTCGTGTGTTTTCCGAACAAAACAATTAGGGTTGTGCAAAGCCTTAAGAGAGGGATCAGAAGCAGCTTCCAAAGCAGTTACCCAAGATTCAGTTATGCTGGCCATTCAGGAATACTCCATAAGTATGCTGGCCTGTTCAGTATTTATGTCAAAAGCTTTGTATGGTGCAACATACATGGTTTGGCTGTTTAGTTGCAAAACAAAACACTGTTGCAAAGGTATGGTTATGTTTGAGAATCAGCAAGATTATTGAGTATTATTCCAGCAAATATTTACAGTTATTTGTACACAAAAGATATCTACAATATTTCAGATGTACATAAAAAGCCCCATATACAATATGAAAGATTGATACCAACAACAATGGGCATGATTTAAGATTACTTCAAAAAGGTTGGTTGCAAAATCCAGTCTTTTTCTCATTCCCATTCTTATACTAGGACTAATGCTGGTTTATTGTTCTGTTAGTAATAATACTATTATCAGATTTGCTGTTTAACTTGTAACTTGAACTTGATTTTAACTGCATAACTGAACATATTTATTTGTTCCAAAATTTCACAGTATAAATTAAGCAGCTCCTCCTATACATGTGTTGCCCATATTAATTTTTGCATAAATTGACACATTTGCTGCTGAGGCGGTAATACTGTTATTTCTATCTGTGTTGTGACTGCTGTTGGAATTCTGGTCAGGATAATATGATGCCAGTATGTGATTAATGTAGAGCTCAAAAAGGTGCGAAAAATGGAAGCCACTCATTACAGAATTAGAACAATCCCTACAACAGGAATAAGCATGTTTTCTAAAGACAGAGATGCTCCCAAAAGATCAGAGGTGGCTTTCTAGTAATGTAGATTTTCCCCCTTTTCTTGTGATGGGAGGTGTTGCACAGAAGATGAAATGGGAGCATTTTAAAGGAGTCAAATATCCCTGTTCCTACCTTTATTTTAAGTTTTTTTAAGCTGAATATTATTTTATTTTGAGTATTCTTCAATTTACATGGAATGCTATTGGTGTGCTTTGGTCTTATGTTTGTAACATTCTATATACATATCAAACTTTCATCATAGCAACTTGAACTGGGACCAGTTAATCTAGAAACCAAGTCTTTCAGAGTTTTGATTAACCCTCCCACTTGTGACTGTATGACTATAACTTTGTTGCTTGCATCCTTACGATTTATATTGACTGTTTCCTAGTATGATTTGATTGCCTATTTAAACCCTATGGCTATATTAAGTGTTGTACCTTATGATTTTTGACTCTTGATGAATGTATCTTTTCTTTTATGTACACTGAGAGCATTTGCACCAAGACAAATTCATTGTGTGTCCAACCACACTTGGCTAATAAAGAATTCTCTTCTCTTCTAATATTTATTAAAATGAAGATGCAGAATTCCAGTGAACCTTCTACTTATTTAAATGAGACACTTATTATGGGCAAATTAAGGCAGAAAGATTCTGGTTCATTTTTTTCCCACTTGTTTTGGGTATGAGGAGGGAAAAGCTTGTCTTTTTCGTGAAAGAAGGAAAGGCTGCACCTGTCAATTGCTTTGGTAATGGCTATTAGGCTTGTTATCAGTGTGAGAACCAGCTTTCACAATATGCAACATTTTGTGGTTTTTACTATTGTTATTGCAGCATTATAGCCATATGATTAAGGTACTGTTCAATATGGTTGAATATATACCTGTATATAAGGCATATATTTAATTTTTTCTTTCTGCCTGGAAACTATTTTCAAATTCATCATATAATTTGTAGATCTTTATGAGCAAAATATACTCATAACAATTTATTTTACAAATCAAAAAGATTTACTTGTGTTCTAGTACCATTGCAAATGTATTCCAAATTTAGTGTTCAAATTTGGTCTTTTTTAATTTCTGATCCACCTACCCACTAATCAGGGAAGCCTTTTATGAGAACATGGTACAAAACCATGCTCAATTAATTACAGTAGTATGCATATTAGCCAATGTGAAAATGGAAAAAGCAATTCAGTTCATTTCATATTAACACTTTTAAATAATAAATCATCTTATTATTTGTATTCTTTAGGACGAATGCTTGGATATATTTTACCACAAAAGATAAGAGCTTGGATGCTGATTTTTTTTATTACACTTGTTAAAAAATACAAATTTTTAGTGCTGTGATTCCATTGCTGATAGTTTGAAACTGTTAATAAAATGACAGCTATGTATAGTATTCCTTCAGCTTTTCAGTGTTTTCATCTATGTAGATAAACTTTCAGATCTCTGCAGCGCCAGGCAATAATAGTGCAAAACATTTTACTTCCTAGAATAAAGATCCAAATATGATTTTAAAATGCAGTTGTTATTTGTGACAATATAAATACAGATGGTTAGATAGATATGTTTTGTTACAATCAGTTTAGCTTAAGTGCTTGCTGCCATTCATTGCAAGTATAAAATGCTTATTGTGCTTATCATAAAGGTAATGGAAATGTGTCACTCTACAGTCCAGCTGAACTTAAAGCTGTGACTTGTAGCTATGCTCTCGTTGATCACTTTTAGCAATGGAAATGGCAAACATGGGGAGTGGTTTGTTCCAGTTCGTTCCAGTTGGGACCAAATAATTAAAATCATTTACCATTATACTAGGACACAAGTGTAAATTAAGTACCCCATGCTCGCTCTACTGCAGAATTTCTCAACTTAACAACTTTAAGATATGGAGATTCCAGCTGCCAGAATTTTCCAACCAGAATGACAAAATAAAAGAGTTGGAAGGAACCTTGGAGGTCAACACCCTTGCTCTACCATTTCAGACAAATGGTTTTCTAATCTCTTCTTAAAAACTTTCAGTGTTGGGACACCCACAATTTCTGGAGGCATGTCATTCCACTGATTAATTGTTGTAACTGTCAGAAAATTCTCCTCAGTTTTAGGTTGGTTGTCTCCTTGATTAGTTTCTATCAATTGCTTCAGAGTCTTTGGAGAATGGGTTGCTCCCCCCTTCTTTGTGACAACCCCTTAGATCAGAGATCTCCAAACTTGGCAATTTTAAGACTTGTGGACTTTAACTCCCAGAATTCTGAGGAATTCTGGCAGTTGAAGTCTGCAAAGTCTTAAAGTTGCCAAATTTGGGGACTCTTAGATATTTTGTATCAAAGGTTAAATAAAGTTGCCAAGTTTGGGGGCCTTAGATATTGGGACACTGCCTTCATGTAACTCCTAGTTCTTCTTTCCATTAAATTAGACATATCCAATTCTTGTAACCATTCTTTGTATGTTTTAGCCTCCAGTCCCTTAAACATCTTTGTTGTTCTTCTCTGCACTCTTTCTAGAGTCTCTACACATCTTTTAATATCATGGTAGATTCAAAACTGCAATATTCCAGCCATGATCTTCAAGATGCTGAAGCTGATAAATACTGCTGTAATGTAAAAATATATGTATTTGATCCTGGCAGAGTATTTTGGAAAAATTATAGCTTTAGGGACCAAAGTTATCAGCTAAATTAGTTAGAACATCATGCTAAGTCGGTAGCACAGAAGGGGGGAGGAGATTGGCAATTCATCCGAGAAGCCAAAAGCAGCAGGAAGACCTTGAGGCAGAAGTCTAAAATCTGTTTCCAGTTGAGAATGATTAACTGAGGTGAAATTCTGAGAGATTTTGATGAGGGAAGAGCTATTGAAATCTAATTAAGAGGCCTCTACAGTTTAGAATTCTATCCATTATCTCTAAGAATTTTCAAAGCTGTATTCTGATTCCAGTTGGAAAGAACACTTCATTTCCTTATGTAAATAGTTTGCTTTTAAACATCTTTCAAGCAGTGGTGGGATTCAATTTTTACTACTGTTTCTGTGCGCTTGGCAGGGGAAGAATACTGTAAAATCTCCAGTCAGGTGGTATTTGCCAGTTCTCTGAACTACTCAAAATTTCCACCACCAGTTCTCTAGAACTGGNTGTAATATACATCCATATATAATTGTTTTTTTTATAATATATAAAAAAATTATATATTTATAAATATATATATTTATATATATATATATAAATTATATATACAATAAACTATGTCAAAATAGCAACCTCTATGATACTGTAGTATCTTTCATTCACCTTTCATTTCACTTTCAATGGAAGTAGTTCACAATAGCATATATTACTAAGTTATGTTATGTGTGGCTTTGAAATTGTCCCAATTTTATTCACAATCAATATGTAGCACAGACCAATGATAAAAGTACAAAAGAACATTCCACGGTGTTCACAGTATTGTATTTCTGTAACAATATGCTTTACAGGTAAATAGTATCATCTAAAAAGCAATTAGATGAGTTTTTTGGTGCTGCAGAAATCACTACTCGGGTAATCATTAATTATGCAATGGTTCATTTTAGTAAACTGTACTACCACATGGAGAAATTGGATCAACAATAAACTCTTTTAGATATTGATACATACATTTTGGGCCAAAAAGTGGCCACGAATTCTATGTGAAATCCATAAATTCACCTGCACTGCTGAAGGGAGATTTGTGTGAAGTGCGTCTTTCTGTGGTTCATTAAAGTAGGCTGACTATCTCTGCTGATTTAGAAGTTGCATTAACTTTATCAGTGTATCAGAAATGGAAGCTTGAAAAAGTCAGGTGTTCTGAATAGCAGAGAGATACTATCACTGCATGAGAAATGTAGCACTTCCCTGAAAGCTTGTGTACAGCCCCAGTAGCTACTACATTTAGCACAAAACTACTTCCAAAATCAAATGCAAGCCATCCAAAACCAGATCCAAGGAATTACCAAAATGCACACATAGATTTATTATAATCAATAGAATTGTAAGTTAAATTATGTCAAAAGACAGTTACAGAGCAAAATACATAAAATTAATCAAGAAATAAAAGTAAAAATGGAGGACTGGTTCCCAAGTGAGACCCTAAGAAAGGCTGATTTCTAATAATGAAATAAGTTGGAAGAAATAATGTTGTTTTGTGCAGTTACTTTAACATAAGCAAAGTTGTTACCACAAGAAGAATATCAGTACTATGGAGCACTGCTGGTAAAATTTACAACTGCAACAATGTAGATCAGGTTCTTCAAACTTGACAGCTTTAAAGCCCATGTCACACAGCACTAACAGATGGAAAGAGGATGTAAAATGGAGAGAAACACTTGCCATCCGTTGGTTAACGGCAAATATGCATTACCTGGTTCTTTGTACGTTCACTGCGTCGGCAACGCCTTTTTCATACTTCTTCTGATCCATCCAGCATCGTCTACCTGTTGATTTCATCCGCTCAAGAAACGTTAGAGCTGCACAAAACTTTTTGAGCAGAAATGTAACTTTCCGACATGCTCCGTTCTACATCCGCTCACGCAAAGGATGGAGACATCCGTTATACCTGCCGTCCGTCATCCAACTCGTGTACCCTAATCCGCAGGCCAATCCGCTGCGCAAACCACGCAAACTCACATCCGCTCCAGTGGAAAACGGGAGACAGGGAGGATAGTCGAACACGGACGCGGATATGGATATACAGCGTTGAGTAGCACGGAACTGTAGAAAGTGATGAAAGCTTGATGCAGCTCGCATCAGAAAGCATTTAAAACAAAATAACGTTTTCGTATAGCGACGTGATCTCGGATATCTTAGGATTGTCTGCAGGATGTCTAGAGGATGCATAACAGGACACCTAGCGCGGAAAACCTATATATTTCCTCTAAAAAGGGGGGAAATCATACCCTGGATTCCCTCTAGCCAGCAGCCCGCAGTGCAGACATTCTCAGCCTTCATCCTTGCTGTTGCTCTTCTAACCTCTAGTCATCTCCTCATGCGAATCGTCGCTACACCTCCTTTTGGTAGCCGCACCGCTCCAGTTATGTCGGTAACCATATCCGCCGGACAGCACGACACTCTGTCATCCAAAAGTAAGCAGACACCCTACCTCAGGGGCAACTCACAGGCTCTTTTCACCTGTTCTACGTGTAAGAAAAGGAGGCGCCAAGAGTGTCTGGGTTCTTGAAGATGGATCGCGGAGATAGAGCTGAGTACGAACTGGTTACAACAAGTGATGGCTGGAGCTGAGGAATAAAGACAACTCGTGCATTCCAGAACTTCATGAGGATGCCCTCCAGCCATTTTTGACGAAGATTGTGGAGCGCTGAGCTACCCAGGTTGACCACAGGCATAACACCAACTTCCGGCCCAGCCTTGGGACCCTGGGCTGAGAGGTGGCACGGTGACTCTGCACCAACCCCTGGCCTCCGGGGACCACGTACAGGAGCATGCAATACACCGCAGGGTGCCACACAACAGCCAATCAGCATTGCTTGGTCAAGAAGTGGTTGCAGGCATCATCGCAAGAATACTGGAGCGGAGCTCCTCCAGTACCCCTCCACTGAAGAAGGCTGGAAGAAAGTTTGCAGAGCACGTGTATCAGAAGTGGCAACTTCCCCCACACCGTTGGAGCCATAGAATGGAAAGCATGTGGCCTGCAAACTCCCAGCCAACTCAGGGTCTTACTTATCACAACTACCAAGTGTCTTCTTCAGCATTCATCCTCTTCGGCCATGAGTCGATGCTGACTACAAGTTCCATTGTTACTATCGATGCTTTCAGGCAACGGGTCATCTTCCAAATGGCCCAGGTATACAACGCAGTTCACCTCAAAGCAGGAGGCGTGGAATGCAACCTCATCCATGGACTTCCCAGATCAGACCCCTGCCAACGACACACAAGATGTGTCCCTACTTCATCGTGGGGGATTGACGCCTTCTCCCTCAGAAACCTACCTCATGAAGCCCTACACTTCTCATGTGACTTCCTCATCCTGTGCAGAGAGGATCTTCAACCTACAGGCTGTCCTAGCAAGGGCGGGGGTGGAGAACGCCTCTTGGATCCTGGCCAACAGGTTCCAGGTACTTCTCACCACCACTGCAGCAATCGCCCAGAGACCTTGCGAGAACAATCGTGGAAGCTTGCTGCATCCTGCACAATCTCATGCGCGCCTGCCTCCAGTGGTTGCAGAACAGGCTCGTGGACCTCCAAGAATTGCAATGGGGACATGGAAGCCTGGTAAAATGGAGGCAAGGGGTGAAACCTGATTAGACACTGTGCGATGTAGCAAGGGCCCCAACAGAGGCTTCACGTAAGGGAGAAGCAGCCGCAACTCCTGGAAACATGGTTTGCAACTCCCCAGAGACTGGCGAGCAGTGTAGTGGCAAACAAGACTGGTTAGCATGCTTAATGGATGCTTCCTTTCTAGCCTGTTCTCATCACACTTGATTTGAATTGTGCCATGTATGTTGAGTGCGCCGCCTACACATGAACAGGGCATTTAATAAAGACATTGTGTTTATGTTTGACATGTTGTGGCATCAATCTGATTACATTGTTATTTGAATAAAAAGGCCCATAGCGTATAGCAGCTTGGGGAGGGTGGACCATACTAGTCCCACTATGCTTGCACTGGAGGTGTTATCTGTCCCACAGCTCATTACCCATCCCGACAGCATATCACAACCCAGCCCACAGCTATATTACCCATCCCAAAGGTCATCCCTGCCCCAATCCCACAGCTAATACCACATCCCAAAGGTATCCCTGCCATCCCAACAGCGTATTACCCATCCCAAATAGGGTGATCCCTCGCCCATCGCCACAGCTATTACCCTATCCACAACTATTTACCCATCCCAACGGGTTATCCCTGCCCATCCCACAGCTTATTTACCCTATCCCACAGGGATATCCCTGCCCATCCCACTGTTATCCTAACCCATCCCACAAGCTATTACCATCGCACAAGGATAAATCCCTGCCCATACACCACTGCCTATACCCTTGCCCATCACCACAACAATGCAAAGGCTTAACCATTTACTAAAGATGTCCACTAAGACTTTAATTGACTAAAAGAAACTGACATGTGTGTGAAGCCAAAGATAACCTTTATTAAGATAACAAACTGTAAAAGCAAATGCACCCAAGTTAAAGTCCAAAGAAGATAAAGTCAACAGGTAGCAACCCGTCTCTGGCACTTTTTCCAGTCACTCTGTAGGCTGTAGCCATAGTCTCAGGGTGAAGGGTCCAGGTGCTCGTGGAGTGGCTGCTCTGGAGTGCTGGTCTGAGGTGCCATTGGGGTGCCTGGCCCCGATAGGAGGACAACAGGGGATGATTGTGTGGAGGAACTCTCAGAGAGCTGGGATCAGGTCCCGTGATGTTGAGAGCCCCTTCCTCCCATGATATGGAGTGTCCAGTCCAAGACCGATGACCAGAAGTTCTGAGGCCAGGCTTGGCTTTGGGATGAAGAAGAGGGAGAGTTAGTGGCGGCTGTCTTGGTCTGCAGCTGAGCGAGGTGAGGCCGTGGGTTTGGCATCTGTGTGGCTGGCGTTTATCTATATGACGGGCTGGCATCTGTAGGCGCATCGCGGGATGCGGCATCTGTGGCATGGGTCCGTGGCTATCGGTGCACTGTTGGCGTCGGCATCTGATGGCGGGGCTGGCATGCAGTGGCACTCACGTTGGCACTTGGTAGGCGTACCAATGTACCTTGCCTGGCCTGGGAAGGGCTGCCTGTTGCTGTCTCGGAAGCTCCTCGGTATGCCATAGCCTGGTAGTAAGGGCCTGTGGAAAGGCTTGGAAGGGCATGTTGACATCACCTGCGGGTGGAGGAAGCAGGCGCCAGACTGTGTGGTGGTAGCAGGTTCAAGCTGGCGTCTGGAGGGTTTGAACGAAGGCTGGTGATTCTGTCCTTTATCACTGTTGTACTGTTGATTGGAGACATGTTCCATGAGGGTTTTGTTGACGTAGGTGAGAAGGGCTTTGCGGTTTGAGGAATGGGATGTCAGGTGTACCACGCTGAGAGAAGAGATACTACACTGCTTCTGATCGGATGTTCCTGATCTCCAGCAGTACAGCTGTGGCTCTGCCCCCCGGGCTCTGCCTCTCTGCCTGGTTTTCTGTGGCAGGTGGAGCCTGGGATTGGATGTGGGTTGGGTCTCTGGTGGAAACTGCTCTCTCCTTGCTCCCACTGTGTGTCAGGGGGTTCGCTCCATGCCGCTCCGCCACGGGGAGTGCAGCTGTCGGGGGGGTCTCCACGGTGGCATGCTCCACAGATACCTGCCTGGGACACAAGTGAAGCTGACTCTTGGCCCAAAAGAGGACTGGCTCCTTCTGCGGGCTGCCTGAGAGAGAGGGTTGTCAGAGGGGCTGCTCCTCATCGGGTGGCGGATTCTCATCTCCGCAAAGAAGCTTGCACTTGGGCCATCACGTAGGTCTCTCGGTCCGTCAGCTTGGGACGTGGCCTTGGCTAGATTCTTGAGGGTGCAGCTTACCGTATCAGGTGTTGCATGTGTTCTACAGCCAAGGAGCACCTCCAAGTGTAGCCCATGGTCTCTCGCCCTTCTCTCTCCAAGCAGCCTGCTTCCTTTCTGGGTTGTCTCGATAGAGCCTGTGTCACTTCCGCCAAAGATACTTCCGTCTCCCTAGCCAATCCAGCACTTCCATCTCATGTGTTCCTCTCGATGGAGTTACTGCTCCTTCTCCCTATCTCGCGGAATGCCCCTCTTCCTTCCTCTGCTGGGCCTTCTGAAGGCCCCTCATCAGAAGGGTTCTTTTGAGGTTCTAGGGACCTGCGTTGCCACCACACCACCACCACCAGCCAGCAACAAACAAACAGCAAGCCATTAAAGCTAGCCCACCAGCAGCACAACAGCAGGACCCAGATCAGCAACAGCAGAGTGAGCACCAAGCATGCACCAGCAGGACCAGGAGCACCAGCACCAGTAGGAGTAAGCACCAACAGAAGCACCAGAGCACCATAGAGGATACAGGCAGAAAGCACCCAGCACAGGAGGAACAGCACAGCAGAGTAGCACCAGCAGAAGCACCAGCACCAAGGAACAGGCGCCAGCCAGAGCTAAGCCACCAGAGAAGCACCAGCACCCAGGCAGCAGGCGCAGCATAAATAAGCCCCAGCAGAAGCCCCAGCACCAGCAGAGTCAGCTCTGAGCAGGGGTCAGAAGCCCAGCAGAAGCAGAGTCTAGGCCAAGGGTGGGATGCGGTGGGCCCTTGTCCTTCTTTGCCAGCGGCTGGGCAAGAAGATTGACACAGGCTTCCTCTTCTCTCCCCATTGGTTGTTGGCTGAGGCACACGATCTGTGTTCTGGCAGCGGGTCTTTCCCCTGAACTGTTGAGCCTGCTTAGCCGAAGCTGCATCCTTTGTAATATCTGCGGAGCTGACGGCCAATGCATTCCTTCCCCGACAATGCGCAATGAACGCTTGCTATCTGCCTTAGGCATCCGCTAGGCTTCCGGATGCATCCGTTTCTCTTCCGTGCGCCGCCTCTTTCTGGTGCTTCCCCGAGAAGCCCTGTGGACGTGCCATCCACGTCCATCCGCTTTCCATCTCACTAGGCTTCCATGGAGCATCCGCCTTAAAACCCTTACCTCGCTGACGTCCTCCCCCGTCGTGATTCCTTCGAGTCCGCTCTGTAGCAAATTTGGGGCACCTTTCAGAGTGGATAACAACGGATGGAACATTTTCTCGTCTGCTGTGTCCTTTTTACATACTTTTTGCATCCGTCGGACTATGTGACAGGCCCTTAAGATTGTGGACTTCAACTTCCAGAATTCCTTCTCAAGTCATGTTAACTCAGGTATTCTGGGAGTTAAAGTCTACAAGTCTTAAATTTGCCAAATTTGAAGATCCTTGGTGTGGACCTTTTAGGAGGGAAATGCACCTGATCCAAGCATTTCACACATGGAATGAATCAGAAACATTCTTCAGTTAAGGCAATATACTATATTAGAATTACTTTTACAATTTTGGTGCTTCTTTGTCCTGTAAATGCTTGCTATAATTTGAAATGTCAGCATCAGAGCCAGACATTTTATTCATTCAGCTGGCTCCAGCCTGGTGTTGGATTTTAGAAAATGTTTTCAAGGGGAAAAAAAGGCTTTCAAAACTGATAATAATCAATAGGGCAACATTCTTCACTTCCAACTTTATATTACTTAGAAGCTGCTTGACGGCTGGAGAACTTCTGCACATCAGCTGAACATTTTTCAGAGATTGCATCACTGACATCTGTGATTTAGTACAATGAATGTGTTCAGAGTTTTTAACCAGCTATATATGTTATTTCTTTCTTACTTGCTTTTGTCCCACAAATATGACTAATCAGGAGGTGTTCTTGCCAAGATGAATGTCTAGCTCAAGGGAATAGTAATTTTTGTGCCACACTTTAAAACATAGCATTGCAGAGATTGATAGAACAAATACAGATGATTCAGAGAAGTGATGATTTACTCTGATAGTAGTAATGCTGTGCTTTGCAATTAGAAAAATGAAAAAGGGCTAATTGCATGAAAACACAAATGTCTCTTCTTCTGCGATTGAGTTATTGTTTTCTTTTAACTAATTCAGAATAGCAGAATAGTCTTGGAGGTCTTCTAGTCCAACTCCTTGCTCAGGCAGAAAATCTGATACCATTTTAGACAAATGGTTGTCCAATCTCTTCTTAAAAACTTCCAGTGTTGAAGCACCATAACTTCTGGAGGCAAGTTGTTGATTCTTAACACTGTCACAAAACCAATTATAGGTTATAGATTTTATTTAATGCATGATATCTGTAATCCATTGTTTCTCAACCTTGACCACTCTAAAATCTGTGGACCTCTCCCAGAATTATCCAATCAGCATGGATCTCAAGGTTTCACTCATTTTAAAGTTGTCAAGATTTTTTGACTAAGACTATGCAGATCCAACTATTTTATAAACACATGGCAGCAAACTAGATGCGTTTTTGGGAAAAATTGTTATGATATTGTTCAAAGTGATGAAAGGAAGTTTTATAGCAGAGGAGAGTGATATTTTAGTGATCATAGGCCCAGTTTTGAAATTTGAGGAGAAGTGTGGGCCACAGTAGATGGACATCGGACACAAAATAAATAGATTCAAAGCACTTAATTAGCCAGAACTCCACTCTATATGATGATAGATTTGGATTTATCTACATAGCCTCAATGAGCAATGGCATTTGGTCAAGTTCAGTTGGACTCAGAAATTAAGCAAACTCATGCCTCATCAATTCTTGACAAGATATTTTTGGAAATACCAAGGTTATAACCTAGACCAGTAAATTGAAAAAAAAAATTTTGGGAGAAGGCAGCACCAAACTTTTGTAATGCCATTCTCCTCTCGCAAAAAACATGAAGATATTTTATCCAGAATCAAAAACTTCATAAATGAATATTTATTTTGTATATGTAAATGAATATTGATTTTTTTAACTTGTTAGCAATATACTGTAATGGTGACATTAAATAGTGTAATAAAAATCAAAAGAAACAAGTAAAGTTGGGAATAACGTTCTTTTTTCATTATGCTATCTCAAAGAAATTGCCTATTAGCAAAGCTTGCTGCAATATACATTTCCAGTAATTGCTAATTTTTTATTGTTTTAGGTTAATTGGGTCCTGAAAAATGTATGATAAATGGAACAGCAATATCATCAGTACTATCACTTGTGATCACAAGTTAGGTTATCTATTAAATCCAAATCTATACTGATAGGAAAGTTTCTATCTTGCAATATTTATTAATTTGGTTGAAGAGTTATTCTTTGTCATTCCCCCCCCCCCAAAGTTCTAGTGCAGAATATTCAGAGCTTTATCTTTTATTGTTTGTAAAAGATTGGTAGAGCAGAAGAAAATTAAAAAGCATAAAAAGTACCTGCTGGAGTCCTTATCTATTATACTCACTGTCTCTGCTTGAATTGATTGATGTGAAAGATGTAGAGACTGGAACTGGACAATTGGCTACTGACTCCCAACCCCAATCAACCCACTGTGGACTTCCTTTCCCTGCCACTCTTCCCACATTGCCTCGCTGCAGGCAATTCGCTGTGGGACAATTTGATCCGGCCAATTTGCCGCAAGGGGACAATTAGCCGTGCATCCCAGTGGCCAATTCTACTTCTATTTCACTGTGGATGCAGTATGCAGAGAGGGTGCTGGAGGGGGCAGGCAGTGGCCCCGAGTGCCAGCCTTTTTAAAAACAGGAACAAAAGGAATGAGGATAAGAATTCTTAATACTACATCAACTACTTTTCCCACTTAAAATCTTCTCTCCCACTTTCCTTAGCAAATAGAATAAGGCAGGGATGGTGGGTGGGAGGGAGGGAGATAGGACTGAAATAGATTTTGGATTAGAATTCCTGTAAAAGAGAAATAATGCATAAGTAACCCTTTAAAACACAATTTTAAAAGAAAACAATAGTTTATAGCATGAATATCTTTCCTTTCTGCCTTTCCTCTGTTCCAGTTTCAAGCTTTCAGTAAATGACTTGCATTGAATTTTATTTAATCTCTAAAGGCAGATTTGAACCAGAGGTCCCCAGTACTAGCTGAACATCTTAACCACTATGGCTCAAAAAAAAAAAAAGACTCATCATTGCTTCAGTGGCCACATGGCCCAATTTAAATTATTTACAATGATGTTCACCTAATGTAGCTTTGGCCGCTTTCTGCAGCCCTTCTTTTTATTGTTTGCCATTACTGCTTTTCTGTGTTAGATCATCGAGACACCATCTCTGGACTGATGATGAAACTGAATGCAAATATAATACTGTTATTTTCTTCCATTATGAAAGTGTGTAATTATGTTAATTTTGTTCAATGTATTCTTTGAAATAGTGTAAAACTATTATGGTAACTCTATTATGTCTCCAAAAAAAGTATGAAGTCTCCAGTGTTTTCACATTGTATAAAGATGGAGGGAAATCTAAACATTTATTATTTACATGTTCAAGCTTTATTTAAGCAACATTAGACAGAAAGTTTTTTTGTAATTCCAAAAGGAGTTCTACATTCTATGTGGTCTTTTTTTCAGCAGAAAAAAACATGGGCAGAATAATGACATGCCTTTGCAACTGAGATTAGAGTAATTATAGTTCGCAGTTTTCTTGGAGTGATGGGTGACATTGCTGAAATAGTAGACTTCTGCATAGTCTGTTAACTTGCACATTTTTTTTGTTTATTATATACTTATAACCAATTATTTTACTTTCAAAATAAGCAGAAGAATAATGAGTGGGCTACATATTTAATGAAGATTGTTTATAGAATATGAAGATAACATGAAGGAAAAAAGGAAAAAAGTGAAGACGATTGTCAAAGTGCATATGAAGAATTTAAAACTACAAATAAATGTAGTTTGTAATTCCACTTTTGGTACTTTCTCTGTCTTGTTCGATAAAATTTGTTCTAGATCTGTTATTCCTTCATTAACATCATTTTAGACTTAGTCTATCCAAAGAAGTAGACATTTTTACTGACAATGTTAGTATTATAGTTACTAATTTCTGACTCCATTCTTCAAATATTTCTGATGTTATAATATTCTGGGTAATTTTGTAAGTCCCAGTATTAACTGATATCAACAACTGGCTTGTATTATTATTTTTTTCTGCTGCCTGTCCAATCAGCAAGCCCCCCCCCCCCCC
>BHFT01027247.1:0-18983 GCA_004320025.1 Laticauda laticaudata
CTTTTTTACTGCATTTTTGTGTTCATCCAGGTGGGTACTTATTCTTCTATTAGTCTGTCCAATGTATGTGGCCGGACCTGAAGTAAGGGACTTCGTATATGCCTTGGTTTTCCAGGTCAATTTTATCTTTGGGGTTTCTCAGGATGGCTAGTATTTTTAGGTCTGTTTTGTAGTCCCCTGTGCTTCATGCCCGGCCACATATATTGGACTTAAAACTTAAAAAAAAACATATATATTCATATATATATATTAAAATATATAGATAATTTTTGGAGAAGTGACTGAATGGGATATTCTGAGACATTCCGTTTCCAGAGTACTGAATTTACTGCAAAGCAAAAATAAATAATAACAGCAATGATTAAAAACACATAGACAGGTGGAGAACTATTGGCATTTAAATTGAATTTAAATTCACCCAAAGCAAGCAAGTTAAGAGCTGTAGTTTCTTATGTGAGTCAGGAGTGTAAATTGGGTATTTTTAGATTTAAATTATTGACCTTTAAAGTCCATAACTAATTGCGCTGAGAAATACCACACTTCTGTTTTTCAGAAAAACCTTTTAAGCAAATAAAAAAGCCTCTAAATAAGATAGAAGTGGGATCTTTCCTTGCTTTCCTTTTTATCCTTGGTGTAAGTCTGTTAGCTGGTCACCCTTGTCCCTTATGTGTCAGGACTTAATTCCTGCAGTTTCTCCATAACAACATGTATAGTAAAGCAATTGGGTTCTAGACTGATCACTCCCCTAGGAGCAGCAAGACGGTGTTATATGCGCATGTTATTAACACTGCTTGCAAACAAACTGCTTGGCTTCTCTAACCTTGCCGCTAAGGTAAAACTAATGAGATAGACTTAAAAAAAAAATCACACCCAAGTGCCGTGAAAATTTGAGGGAAGGGAATGATATCTTATTCTTTTTCTGTCTTTGACGTTTGAAGGAACATAAATCTCTCAGTCATATTCAACTGATAACAAATAATTAGAGTTGGAAGGGATCTTGTAGGGAGATGCCCATTTCTGACAAATGGCAGTCCAATCTCTTCTTGAAAGTCTCAAGCGATGATGCTCCCACAACTTCTGAGGGCAAGCTGTTCCATTGGTTGATTGTTTTCACTGTCAGAAAATTTTCCTTATTTCCAGGTTGAATCCCTCCTTGTTCAGTTTCCATCCATTATTCCTTGTCTGGCCTACAGGTGTTTTAGAAAATAGCTTGACCTCTACAATTGAATATAAGGAAAACAAATTCATTTTGGGCCATTTCCAAACTGATAAATTGCATCTGGGTTAATGGTTCTTTTAGTTTATAGCTTCTTCCCATCAGTCCTGTAATAGTGAAAATATTGGATTTGAACCAGAGAGAGACTAGGAAGATTTCACTGGTAACTTGATCATGGACTTCAGTGGGTGATTTTGGACTAATAATTTATCTCAACCTGTCAACCTTTCAAGCTAGATCAGATTAGGAAACCAATATCAAGTAGAAGGCAATATTACTTTTATTGTAAAACTATAGTAATAGGTTCTTGTAAATCTGAATGTATTTTCCCCACCCTACCTTTATCTTCTTATGAACTGTGCAAGGGATTGTCTGATGTGTTTACTCATCTTAGCTCTATGGAGATTCATGGCTGCCCAAAAGGCAAGTGGACTTTGTTTTTCCTTGAAGATGTTTCTCTTCTCATCCAAGAACTTAAGAAGCTTCTTGGATGAGAAGTGAAATGTTTTCAAGGAAAAATAAAGTCCACTTGTTTTTTGAAAAAAGCACTTTTGGGATTACCCATTTTACATTCGAGCTCAAGACTCATAGTCCTGTTACCTGCCATTTTAGCAACTCAGGTCTTGTCCCCTATGGCCCTTCTCTCTGCCATTTACACAACTCAATTTGTTGCACAGGGTTGTTGTTGTGGGAAGACTATATATTAAATTACTAATCAATAAAATATTATTTATTGATTTTCTATACAGCATTGTAAACTTTCAAAATGATTACATATGTGGTGACATCCTAATGAAACACTGCCATTACATACTTGCATCCTAAGTCTTCTGTAAATAGGTAAGTTATGGAATTTGCATGATGAAACCACTATGGACATTTTTACACTTCTCTTCCCATTTAATTCTGCCATGGAATCATATGTAGATTACTGTTAGACCTGAAAAAAATGTTTCATATTATTTATTGTCTAGAATCCCTAATGCCTGGACTGAATAAATTCCATGTTTCAAATTTTCTTTAGGAAGATACTGCAGTTGTACACTTCAGTTTGGGATTTGTGTTACAAAGGAATAATCATGTCAATTCCACCCGTTGTTTTAAAAAAATACCTGTATATACTTGTTTTTCTCAAAAAATATTTGGTCTGCTTCTGTCTTTCTTTCCTTTTGTTGAAACTCCTTGACATAGTTTAGAAAAATACATATTTAATATTATACATACTTAAATCAACAAAATGGTTATGTAGAATGATGATTTCAAAGAAAATTAGAAAAAAATAAAATTTAAGACAGTTATCACAGTAAATATTTCAAAAGACATAGCCCTGGCCACCTTGATGTGGTCAAATAAGAAGAATGGGGCATACTCCAATTCTCTAGATTCTGTGAAAGGGCAATAGAAGGAGCATTCTGCTTAGCCTCTTAGAAACCGTTTTGTGGAACAAACCCTTCAAAGTTCTATCTTTATTCAATATATTTAACGTTCTATGGAGTAACTGGAAAGAACATTGTGGGTTTTTCAGAATTAATCACTCATCTTTAAGGCCCTGTCACACTGCCCAACGGATGCAAAATGGACACAACCGACGAGCAAAATGTTCCATCCGTTGTTATCCGCTCTCAAAAGGGGCAAAAATTTGCATAACCGCCGTTGTTGTATCTCGCTTCCGTTTCAAAAAGGGGGTGCAAAATAGGTATTATGCGATAAACGGCGGAGCGGATAAACACGGATGGAGGAGGACCAGGGCGGTGGAAAGCCAGAATGCGGAACGGAAGCCTAGCGGATGGAATGCGGATGGGAGGCGGATGGCAAACATCCGCTAAGGCTCCGGGGACCTCAGAAAGCGGACGCGGAAGATCTGGATACCAGTGGATGCACGCGGATGAAGCGGCTGCACAGGCGATGCGACAGCGGGAAGCCTAGCGGTGATGCCGAGTTTTGGTTAATTGCGCATCGTTAGTGACTGCGGGCGGGGGAGGATGCATTGCTCAGCCCGGCGGCATCTTACGGAAGGCAGCTCGGAGCAGGTCGCCATTCAGAGGAAAGACTGCTTCCAGACACATCGACTGCCTTGCCTGTCCCTGCCTGCATGTCTGCTGCAAGCCTTGCGTGCCACCTTGTGCCAGCCTCCCTGCCAGCCTCTGCTGCCAGCCCTCCTGCCAGCCTTGCCTGCCAGCCTCCTGCAAGCTTGCTGTATGCCTGCACTGCCAGCCTTGGTGCCAGCCTCCTGCACCTTTGCTGTCTGCCTGCCTGCCGCCTTGCTGCCCTCAGTCTGTCCTGGCCAGCCTTGGGTTGCCTCCTGCCTGGCCAGCCTGGGTTCCAGCCTTGACATGCCACTCTTGGTGGGCAGCCTGCCTGCCAGCCTTCCTGCCAGCTTGGTGCCTACCTCCTGCACGCCTTCCTGCACCTTGGTGCACGGTGCCTGCCTGCCAAGCCTTGGTGCCTGCCTGCCTGCCAGCCTGTCCCCTCAGCCTGGGTGCACTGCCTCCTGCCAGCCTCTGCCAGCCTTGGTTCCTGCCAGCCTTGGTCTCCTGCCAAGCCTTGGTGCTGCTCTCTGCCGCCAGGCAACCCCAACCTTATGCTGAAGCACACGCAGCCTCAGCCATCTGCTGGCCAGCCGCTTGCAAGAGGGACAGGGCTACCATCCCACCCCTGGCCCTCACTCTGGTTTATCTGCTGGGGCTTCTGATACGCGAGCCACGGGCTTTGAATCTTCTGGGGCTGGGGCTTCTGCTGGATTTTGTCTTCTGAGGAGCTGATGAAAGCTCTAGCACCAGCCACCTCCCACAGCCACCTCACATCGGCATCAACCCTGGAGACTGGAGCAACCAAGAGGAGTGCCAGAGACTCAGTTTTGTCTTATAGTCTTGTTGTTAATAAAGTCTATTTGTGTTTTCTAACACACTTGCCTTCATTTTCTTTTTTTTAATAAAGTCTTGCTGGAAACTTTTAGAATGGTTAAGCCTTGCAATGTTTCTTGTGGGATGGTTAAGATAGCTTGTGGGATGGAGGGATAGCCTGTGGGATGGGCGGGATACCTTTGGGAGGTAATAAGCTGTGGGATAGATAAACCTCCAGTGCAGAGCATAGTGGGACTGTATGGTTCCACCCTCCAGGTACCCCACACCTATGGGCCTTTTATTATCAATAACAATATATCAGTCATCCACAACATGTCAACATACAATACCTCTTTATAATGCCCTGTTTCATGTAGGGCCACTCAACATAACATTGGCACAATCTCATCAGTGTGATTTGAAGACAGGCTGAAGGTAAGCATCATTAAGCATCTGATCATCCTATCTTGCCACTTGTATCGCCTGCTACGCTGGGGAGTTGACCAGTGTTTCAAGGAGGTTTGCGCTGCTTCTTTCCCCCCTTCACGTGAGGCTCTGTTGGGGCCTTGCACATTCCTCAGTGTCCTAATCAGGTTTCGCCCTTGTGCCTCCATTCCCCAGGCTTATGTTCCCATTGCCTTGCTGGAGGTCCACGAGCCTGTTCTGCAAGACTGGTAGCAGTGCGCATGAGATTGTGCAGGATGCAGCAAGCTTCCATGATCGCTCCTCAACGGTCTGTGGGTGATGCTGCGATGGTGGTGAAAGTAACCGAACGCTGTTGGCCAGATGGCCAAAGGCGTTCTCCACCACCGCCTTGGCCCTTGACAGCCCTGTAGTTGAAAATCCTCTCTTCACGGTGAGGTATTGTGAGGTGAAGGGCTTCAATTGAGGTAGGGTTGTGAGGGAGAAGCGCGTCCATCCACGTCGCTCACGATGCATAGTAGTGCACAAGTCTGTGTGTCATTGGGGCAGGGTTCTGGATCTGGGAAGCCCCACGATGAGGTGTTTTCATTTCCAGCTCCGTCCTTGAGGTGACTGGTGTTTGTAATACCTGGGCATCTTGAAGATGACCGGCTACCTGAAGCATTCGATGTGCCATGAACTTGTAGTCAGCATCGACATGGCGAAAGAGGATGGATGCTGAAGAAGCCCTTGTAATTGAATAAGTGGACCCTGACTTGGCTGGAGCTTAGAGGGCCACGTGCTTGCCAATCTATGGCTCCAACGGTGTGGGGGAAGTTCCACTTCTGGATACCACTGCTCTGAAACTTTCTCTCCAATCCTTCTTCAGTGGAGGGGCAGCTGAGGAGCTCACCTCCTTTGTTCTTCGATGATGGCCTGCACCACTCTTGCTCTGACACAATGTGATTGGTGTTTGGGTGGCACCCTCCAGCCTACTGCATGCATCCTGTAGGTGTCCCTGAGGCCTGGTGGCGGCAGAGTGAGTGCCACCTTGGGATCCCAGGTTCCAGGCTGGGCTTGAAGTTGGTGTTTGTCTTGGTCAACGCTGGGTTGTCAGCCACTGACAGTTCAAATCAAACATGTCTGGAGAGCATCTCATGAAGTTCTGGAATGCCCGAGTGTCTTCGCTCCTGAGCTCCACCATCAGCTTGTTTGTACAGTCCGTCCCTCTCTCTTCTTGGCGAACCCAATCTTTGGTAATCGAGACGCTCTTGGTCGCACGCCTTTTTCTTCCCTGTAGTAGAGGGTTCACAGAGCCTGTAGATGGCGTTCGCAGTGTTGCAGAAGGATGGTGGCTGCCAAAAGGACTGTGTTACGACCACGGTGGACATGACTGGATGCTGTGGAAGAGGAAAGAGTCAGCTGAAGGCTGCAGAGGTCCGCAACCAGCAGGAGAGCTGCTGTGTTCTGAAAGTGTAGCACTCGCGAATGTGTTGCTCTCCCTTTTTATAGGCAGTAGAGTGTCCCCTTTGCATCCTCTAGTGCATCGCTCGTAGGCAATCTTCCTGTAAGACGATCCTTAATATCCGAGATAGTCCCGTCCTGCCGAATGTTTTTTCTGTTATTAAAAGTGCTTTGTGGGTTCCGGTTTTGGCGGATGTGTGTTGCATTCGGACATGGTTCTGCATGCCGTTCTGGACATTGCCGTTCCGCTTCGCTCCCTCTACGTGCGGATAGCAGCTCCAAAACTTTAATGAGCGGACAGTGAACAGAAGTCAATAAATTGGCGATGGACTGGACAGATAGAGAGGAGAGCAAAAACGGAGGCAGTGAGTACAATCGCGTTAATAACAACAAGCAAGCTTTTTTGTTCGTTTTACATCCTCTTTGCATCCGTTGGTGCAGTGTGACAGGGGCTTTATTTCACCTTTCCTCGAGTTCAAAGTTAGATTTATCAGGTGCCTCTGCAGGTTTCTCAGCTGTAAAAGGTTACCTGGTGAACAAACTAAATTTAAATCTGGAGTTGATGATACATTCTGGAGACTGGATTTCATCATTTGCAAGATATACTCAATGTGGATAGGGTTACAATTTTCCTGATGGATCTTATGTAATCTTACTTGCCTTTTTTTTTATAATATTACACCAATAACTAGAGCATACAAAACATTTGCTAGACCAATACTCGAACACAGCTCATCAGTCTGGAACCCACATTATGTATCTGATATTAACACAGTTGAAAAAGTCCAGAAATATTTCAAAAGAAGAGTTCTCCACTCCTCTACTCGTTGCAGAATACTTTATGCCACCAAACTTGAAATTCTAGACCTAGAAAACCTAGAACTATGCCACCTTCAGTCTGATCTAAGTATAGTATATAAAATCATACATTGCAATGTCCTACCTGCAAATGAAATCTTCAGCTTCAACCATAACAACACAAGAGCACACAATAGATACAAACTCAAGGTTAATCGCACCAAACTTGATTGCAGGAAATACGACTTCAGCAACAGAGTGGTCAATGTCTGGAATACTCTCCCTGACTCTGTGGTTTCTTCCCCAAACTCCAAAAACTTTAACCTTAGACTGTCTATTATTGACCTCACCCCTTTCCTAAGAGTTCTGTAGGGGGCATGCATAAGTGCACCAACATGCCTTCCATCCCTGTCCTATTGTTGTTTTATGTTTTTATATTTCTTATATGTATCCATGTATTCATAACTATGTTTTTACTTATACCTATTATCTTGTAAGCAATTGGCAAACATAAATAAATACAGAAATAAAATAAAAAAACTTGGTGCTGCACACCTCCTGGATCAGATATATATCTATACAAGATAGATGTATTATATTAATATCAATAGAAGCCTTTTGTTACTTTTGGCTCATAAATCAGTCGTGCACATTGCTGGAGAAGAAAGAATTGGCATTACTGATACTTGCACTGATAACATTAGGACTGGTTCACCGCAGCACATCCATTATGAGGAGCACTTGAAAATTGACTAGGTGGTAATATGATGCTCCTCCTCACCATTGATGATGATATCTAGTCAGTAATATCATCAGCACTAAGTCATATCACTTAGCATTGGTGTTATTGTACAAAGAAGCAAATCAATCAATAAATAAAAACAAAAGAAGCATATTATAAAATAAAGTCTGTTAATAATTTGGGACCTTCTGAGAATAAATCGAGCAATTTCATCAGTAGCATCATGAGGGAATGTTTCTTATTATAAGGATAATTATATCAAGATAAATTTAATCACATATATCAATATATCATATATCAAATTTTCAGATTAAGAAAACAGGTTAAAGTTATGACAATATTTACCCAAAGAAAGATATATTCTTGGCAAGGAACATACCTTGTTCTACTTTGGTGAAGGTAGGAATTTACTGTGGTTAATGTCTTTATAAATTATTGAAGGAATAAAATGCTATCTTAAGAAAGAAAGAGGAAATTTAAGAGAGATGATAGAATTTGAAATCCTTTTGCAAAATTAAGATGACTTACTGGGAGCCAAGTTTATTTTTTGTTGAAATATAAATCAGAGATACAGTGGTACATTGGTACTTGACTGCTTCAAACTTATTAAATTTGGTACTCAATGCATTTTGTCACAAAAATGTTGTCCCAGTACTCAGTGTTTGTTTAGTACTTGACGTATTGTGATGGGAAGAGGGGGAGAATGGATAGGAATGGCCATGCTGGGAATGTTGCTGACCTAGGAAAAGGAATAGATAGAAAGTAATTCTTGGCCAAAACAAACTACATGGTACCTCACATGGCTTGTTTGAGACTTGTTTTTTTTTAATACTTGTCATACTCCTTGTAGCCAATTAATGATATGCAACATTACAGAACAATGAAAAATTGTACAGAAAAAATGGATGCAAAATTTCAAAGGCGTTAAGATAGAACAATGAGAAGAGTTATGGAAAAAAAATAAAATGTACTCCAAGCTATAGTTTGAGGGTGATTTCAGTGGTTACTAAGACAGACAAATTATACAATAACAAATGCTGGAAACATCATAATAAAGAAGGAATATTTTACATATGTGACAGTACTGTGAACGACTGTCCCCCCAATTTTTTAAAAAAGAAATAAACCAAAATATGTTAAACAAATTAAAAATAAAATTTAAACTGAAAACACAAACTTTCATATTAGTAATAATTTCAGAGAGTATAAATGAAAAGTGTGACAATTTACAGGATGATAGCAGCAAGAACTAATTGAATATTGCACAACATTGAAAAAGCAAACCTTGTGAATAATACAACAATGGAAGACAAACTTGGAGAAATGCAGATAATTAAATTCAAGCAGGAATGATTCCCTTATATACAGCAAAGCAGGACAAGCTTAAACATTTAGAACACAGCTTCTAAGAAAAGGAGTCAATAGGGTAAATAAAATAACAAAGGAAAATGATTTAAATAGATATAATTAATAATCTCTAATCTCTAATCTAAGAAAAGTATAAACATTTGAATAGTAAATGATTCGGAACAATGGAAGGGAAAATGTCCTGTTGTTTCTTTACATTGCTTTTATGTTCTATTTCTTACTTTGCCTAAAGCACTTTGCTTTTCAACATTCATAGTTTGACTGTATTCCACTGATAGGTAGAATATTTTAAAAGAATACGTAGAACATAATTCTGTTGGATTTCTTTTAAAATGTTTTAAATGCATTTTAAGATAAAATATCACATATTAATTTTAAAGAAGATTAAATCATTTGAATAATTATTCTGCAAAATGCATCAATTAATGTAAATCTTCAGAAAAATGGCTTCCATTTACCCATCTCATTTCCACGCTCCTCAAACACCCAGCATGCATACCTTTATGTAAATTGCCAAGAGAGTAACCAGAAGCGAAACAATATATGAAATGGGTTCAGAGCCTTCTCCCCCCCTCTCTGGGAGTGTGTGTGCATGTGTTTTTGTGTATCTGGTGTGCATAGGACAAAACTAATGAAAAATTCTGTTTTAAATGAAGGAGGGATTATAATGGAAGTCATAGAGTTTTGCATTACATGGGTTATAACTGAATTTATGGAAGACAAAATTAAATTATGCATATGTACTTGTCCCTGTTCCCACCAAGCTAGCAGTTGAAATGCGTGCAAATACAAGTAGATGAATAGGTACTGCATATAAGCATCTAGAGGGGCAACAGCATTCTATGTTTCTCTGTATGCTTTGTGCTGCTGCATGAAGCATGTCATGCCAGCCACATGACCATAAAAACATGCCAGGACAACACTGGCTCTTTGGCTAAACAGAGATGAGCACCACCCCCTAAAGTTGGGGCACATTAGCAGAATAAAACCCATGGAGACATATATAGCATCCATTTTAAATCATGAATTTAACAGTAGCAATAGCACTTAGAGTTGTATACCTCTTCATAGCAGTTTACAAAGTCAGCATATTGCCTCCAACAATATGGGTCCTCATTTTACTGAGTTAAGCCAGCCAGAATCAAAGTCTTGTCAGTGAGCAAGCAGTGAGTTAGCCTGCAGTACCTCATTCTAACCACTATGCCGCCATGATTGCTTTTCACGAGTCCCCATTTTCTTTTCCCCATTTTCTCCTTTAGACCTTTCTTGATTTTGGCATTCATGAAGGCTGACTTGTGCAAGTTTAAAATTATATTTAGAAAACCAGAAAAATTCAAGAAAAGAAGAACATTGTATTTTCATCTAAATTATGGTTTCAGTTGAATCTTTTCATATCCTAGGAATGTTGCTGAGAATAGGAGAAAGTCCTATTGATACCTACAGGAATTCTTTATCCAGAATAAGTTTTGAAGCTTAATGATAGTTCAGTAACAGAATGCGTGATTTCCATGCAGGATATCTGTACTTCAAATCTTAGCATCTCTAGAGGAGGCTAGGAAAACAGCACATGTGACCACCTGTTCAATTGTACCGTTCAATAGGCTATGTTTCTAAATGCTCTTTATTCTGGCCTTTGATAACCCATTGTAGATTTGTAGCATAGTTCAGGAACCCAGAGGTTTATGTTTCCAAGGAGGACAGAGAATGGGAGAGGAAGAGGGAAAGAAAGAGATGCTTTCATACCCTGTACAAATATACAAACATCTGTTCTTGGGTACTCCATTATTGGAGGTTTTTAAGAAGAGATTGGACAGCCGCTTGTCTGAAATGGTATAGATGTTAGATCTCCAAAATCCCTTCCAACTCCGTTATTTGATTATCTTCAAACCTACCCACCTGCCCCTCAAAGGGATATGGTTGCTTTTCCCCATTACTTTTTATCTGAGGAAGTAGTCAAAGCTAAGTTACAGTCTTGCTGCTAATTGGGAGGAATTTCTGTGAAGGAATTCTATATTTTCAATCTGAGCACAAGTCCCCTTCTTATTTTGACTTTGAAGCCTACTCCATGTATGTAAAGAGAGCACATTGTTCATTCATGTGCAGTGCTGTGTGGTCTGAGTTTTTCTGAATAATGGGTTATTATCATGAGATGGCTGATGTCTCAAAATTATTGATAAAAACATATTTGGAGAAAACACAGTGAGCATCAACATCTCTGTGTTTCCTTGACAACATTAGGAAAGTGTTTGTTACTCCTTTGTTGTTGGATATTTTTCAACTTCTCAGTCAGATTTAGATCCCTGGTATTTATTGCTGAAGTCCTTTGCAAGTTCCAAACATAATCCTTCTTTACATTTCAAAATTAGTCAAGGTATGGTGAGTGCTGCCACTTAAACTATGAAAGACTAGCAAAATAACAATAATCCTCAAAAGTTATAAAACTCCCTTGTTCTTCAGTGTTGCCACTTATGAATCATCAGTGACATCTTCCCCCTCCCCCACACTTATTGGGACATACATTGAAATTGAGAAGATTTTGTATCCAATGCATTTTTCAATTCATGCCAACCCTTTCTTTGTATTCCTAGCATTGTTGGAGTTGTGGGGAAAAAATCTAATGGTAAGGAGTTCATTGCTGTAAAATTCTGTAAAATATGTTTAATGCAAAACTCTATGACTTACATTGCAATCATTTGCAGATCTCAATATCCATGGATAGAAAAAAACATCTGATGCCCACTCCCTCAGCTTGATTGTGGGCTTCATACACTGAAATGTGACAGATTAGGGTCTCACAAAAGGATCCAGAAATCCTGCATGTACAATTCTCCTGCATTCTCTTACAGTTCCCGTACCCTACTTAGACAATATAGTTAATCCTCAATTTACAATCACAATTGAATCCAAAATTGCTGTTGCTAAGCAAGACAGTTGTTAAGTGAATTTTGTCTCATTTTTCAGCCTTGCTTGCCACAATTGTTAAGTGAATCACTGCAGTTGTTAAGTGAATCTGGCCTCTGCTTTGACTTTGCTCATCAGAAAAGTCACAAAAGGTTATCACTGCAACTGTCATCAATATGAATCAGTTTCCAAGCACCTGGATTTTGATCACGTGACCTTGAGGATGCTGCAACAGTTGTAAGTGGGGAAAAATGATCAGGTCACTTTTTTCAGTGTAATTTCAGACCATTGTTCAACAAACTGCTGAAGTCAAGCACTGCTTGTATTGTCTATTTATAGGTTTATTTTAATGGTTGCTCTTCCAGAAAGAAATAGAAGGCCAACAAAAGAAAACAAATATCCTGCAGATTACTTTTCATAGGACCAAATTAAGATTTCAGTTTGTTTCTTTCTTTCTTTCTTTCTTTCTTTCTTTCTTTCTTTCTTTCTTTCTTTCTTTCTTTCTTTCTTTCCTTTCTATCATTCATCTATCTATCTATCTATCTATCTATCTATCTATCTATCTATCTATCTATCTATCTATCTATCTATCCGTCCATCATCTTTGGAGATCCAAGTTTGAAACAAGTTTCAACTCTTGAGGAAAATTAGGATGTGATATATCTGGCTTGGAGTTAGCAAGGAGAATTCCACCCACCATGAGATTAAAGCATAGAGCAAAGTAAAATATAACTGTCCTCCCTCCCCTTTGAAACCTCACTTGAGAAGAATTGTGTTGTTCCTGATCAGCTCTTTAATGTTTGG
This sequence comes from Laticauda laticaudata, assembly GCA_004320025.1. Classification (NCBI taxonomy): domain Eukaryota; kingdom Metazoa; phylum Chordata; class Lepidosauria; order Squamata; family Elapidae; genus Laticauda; species Laticauda laticaudata. Next base: position 12,539 of record BHFT01027247.1, read on the forward strand.
TTTTCCTGGGCTTTGTTTCTGCCAGTGCCCAGATTGACAGATCAAGGCTAAATTTTCCTGTCATTCTTTCACAGTTCAACCTCCTTAGATGAAATGTGCCCACTGACTACAATTGTATAAAAAATCTTCACTATCGTGTTTAAAAAGGAGCCTATAATTTAAAGAAATTTAAAGATCACCCATTTAGACAGAATTATTTTATTTCTGAATTTTATACTATTTTTTAAATTTAACCCAATGCTCAAGGTAGGTAATTATAATAATAATAACACTAAGAACACTAACAACAACAATAATAATAATATCCTGGATATCACGATTGTGGAGAAGAAAAAAGTGTGGATCGTCAACATTGCCATGCCTAGTGACAGCAGAATCAACAAGAAACAACTTGAAAAAAATCACCAAATATTAGGACTTGAAAATTGAACTGCAGAGACTCTGGCACAACCAGTGCAGGTGGTTAAGTGGTACTCAGCACACTGGGTGCTATGCCTAAAGACCTAGGCAAGCACTTAAAAACAATTGGCACTGACAAGATCACCATTGGTCAGCTGCAGAAGGTCACCTTACTGGGATCTGCTTGCATAATCCACTGATACATCATGCAGTCCTAAACACTTGGGAAGTGTTTGACTAATGATTTGTGATATGAAACCCAGCATAGTTATCTCATTTGCTGTATACACTGTTATTTTTTGTGAACAACAACAACAACAACAACAATAATAATAATAATAATAATGCTAAATATGGAGTATAAAACATTGCAATAAAATTGCTGCAACTACAATCAAGCCAAAATTCAGCCTCAGACAACAAGATGCATCTTGAGCTACAAGGCCATAACTTTCTCAATGGCCTTACTCAAAAATGAAATATGTGTGATTGAATCATCTTGGATGAGAACTTTAAAAGGCTTCTGAAGAGGTTGAGGACAGATTTGGGAGCACTAGAGAAAAGTTACATAGAGACAGAGGCACTTATCGAACACATATTCCTTTCTTTCTTAGATTTATAGCTTTCCTGTCTTTCAAGGGTTCATGGATATCTCTGTTCATTTTATCACCAAAACAACTTTATAGAGAGAGAGTAACTGGCCCCAAAATATGCAGTGTGTTTCCATGGCTACAGGTAGACTTGAACACAAGTCTCTCTGGGCCCACAATAACACTTTAATCATCATTACTGTACCATGCCAGCCCTCACATACTGTATTTATGTTTAGCACTTGAAAGTCTATAGGAAATATATCTCTGTGGAATAATATGGGAAGAAAGAAAAGTTACAATATTCAGTTCATGACTGCTACAGGTTTTATTATGCATTAAGTTGTTTTAAGATTTTTCTTTTATAATCAGAACGATGCTGCAGTGCAATAGAACTGTAACACCATTATACAAAAACAGTGTTATAGCATTATGGTGTTATGGAATCATACGTATTTTCATTAAAAAATAAACATAACAGGAACAATATTTTAGCACTAATTAAAAGATTATTTTAAAAATGGGTTATTTTTCTTAAAACACCAGGAGTAAATTGTTCTATATGCAAGTGGTTTAGTCCTAAGCTACTGTTCTGATTGGTTCAAAAATATAAGAAGTGGATTGGTTCACATCCTACGTGGTTACGGTTAGTCACGCAGGTTAGGAGGGGGCTTTTCCGAGACCCGATTTTTTTTTTTGGGGGAACGGTTTGCCCCCCCCGCTCGTGTTTCATTTCCTCGTGAAAGACATTCTCAGCGGGTTCGGTGGGGCTGGGCTGGTTTCTTCTGATCTTCGCTCAGGAACCGTCTGGAAGGGTGAGTCGGCCATTTTGCCGCCGCCTGAGTTGCTCTAGGACCGGCGGTTTCGCCGCTTCCCTCGACCCGTTTCCAATGGGCCGGTTGAGCTGGCCTGGTGGCCCTTCCGACCGGCTTCTTCTGCAAGTGGGCTCTGTCAAAGGCAGTGAGTTTTTCACGGTGGCCTAGTTATTTTGCTGTGGGGAGGCGTTATTATTTTATGGGTGTCTTGTCGATGTTGGTTTGGTCTTCGTTTTGCATGTTTAGTGGGAGGTTTTATGTTGTGATCGTTGTATCGCCATGTTTGGCTGTGGCTTTTTTGTTGGTAATAATCGTTTGTTTTAGTTTTTAAACGGTTCTTTAATTAATTCTCCTGCTGTTCCCCACGCTTCCCTGGTTTGAGGTATTTGTGTTTTCAAGCGATTGGTTGTGTGTCTGTTGGCCGTTCAATGTATTCGGGATCGAAAGCTGGCTATTGCCGCTTCCACTTCCTGCCATCATCTAACCGTTAAGCGGTAGTACTTGGGCCCTTAAGTTGGGGTAATTTGTCCAGGTACCACAATTGGTTCACCCGTGAAATTTTTTGCTTTGTATACCAGGTCGCTAACTGGAATTGTCTAAAAACTTTGTGGAGGAACCAGGGGGTTTTCTGGGTAAACTCTGGGTGTAGTCCTGTCCAAGGTGTGAGCGTAATTTTCGTCCCATAAGTAATTCCGCTGGGACTTTGTTAGTGACTGTACTGGGTGTTATATGCTGGAGTGTTAGTAATCGGTTTACTTTTTGTTGGACATCGACTTATGTCCATTCTGCGTCTAGTCTTCCTTTGTAAAATCGAACCATTCACATCCAGGGCAGTCGGCTCTGCCGTTTGCGGCCGGATGGGCCGGCCGGTTAGGGCATGCCTGATAGCCTAGGGAGGCTAGGTATTGCTCGATGGCAAGCTTGGTTTAGCTGTGGTCCATTGTTCCGATGAGCCAGAGTTCTGGTAGACCGTGGGTGGCGAACGTTCGTCTAATTTCTTTACTAGCATTTCTGTTGTCGTGATGGCATGAGTTTTAACTTCAAGCCAATTTGAGTAGGGCATCAACATACAATCAGAAAGGTATGCCCTTGTTGGGCCGCGAAGTCTATATGGAATTCTAGACCATGGTCCCCTAGGGGTTTTCCCAGTCCCTAATGGGTGCTTGTGGGGGAGAAGGTCTTGATTTTCTGGCATTTTATGACAAGAGTTCACGGCCAATATTATATGTCTTGTCAATGCCTGGCCACCACACATAAGCTCCTGGCCAGGCTTTTCATTTTTGGACCATCCCAGGGTGACTCGTGCACATCCCTACAGTACCCCTGGGCTGCAAACTTGGCTGGGATGACCACCCGATCTCCCCACAGCAAACACCCCTTTAGGATAGAATTAGTTCAGTCTGTCTGGACCGGAAACGGTTTTAAAAGTTTCAAGTTTTTTGGCGTCTTCTCCGGCCAGCCTTTACCTACCCAGCTAAGAATACGGGCAGTCAATGAGTCCTTAGCGGTGCTTTTGCGACATCATAGGCGAGATGGGTAGATCGGGGCAAGTCTCTATTTGCAACCACCGATGTCATCGCGGTGCTCTAGGGTCTTCCCTCGGAAGTTGGGTAGGGTGCTCTGCTCAAGCGTCCGCGATGGAAATTTGTTTCCCTGGTCGATGCGTCAGAGTATAGGAATAGGCACCTGCCAGGAACCTCTGAATTTAGACTCCTTGGTGACAGTATGTTAGGGCGTCGGCTTGTTTCCCGCACAAAATTCCCACAATGGTTTGTGGTCCGTTACAATTTGAAAAGCCGCCCGTACAGAATTCGTGGAAGCATTTTACTCGCCAGCGACAAATTGCTTTTAGGGCTTCCCTGTCCAGTTGACTGTAATTTCGTTCAGTCTTTGATAGAGTCCTAGAATAGTATGCGACGGTGCTTATCCTGCCATCAGGGGTTGGTGGCTTAGGACGGCACCTACTCCAAAATGGTGAAGGGCGTCCGGTCAGGTCACTCTTAGAGGCAGTGTGTTGCTAAATTGGATGAGACAGTTTGTGGATGTTAGCAACATTTTAAATGTTCTGGAAAGCCTTCCTTTCTTTGCTTACCCCAAGTCCAGTTTGCTTTTTTATCTAACAAGACGGTGTAACGGTTCTCAGCTATAGTGGCCTTGTTTGGCAGAAATACATGATAAAATTAATAGTCCCAAAAGGCTTGTAGTTTTTCTTCTGTTCTTGTTACTACCGGTTCAGGTGCTTCCTTGTATTGCCTTGACTTTCTTATCTGTGGGGTGGAGCCCTCACCATCTATAGAGTTAGCCCCAAGAATTCAACGGCTTTGTTTTCATTAGGCAGCATTTTTTTTTCCTTTTTTACTTTTAAAGGCCAGATCCCTAAATTTGGTAAAGCAGCTTCTGTGAGTCTTTTTTTTCTTTTTTTTAGATAGTTGGTCTCCGTCTCTGGCCTGATGATTAAGATGTCGTCATAAATAGGAACTACCTTGTATAACCATTAAGGAGGCGTTCCATCAGACTCTGAAAACGCCGGGCTTGCCACTCGCTTACTCCAAATTGGAGTCGGTGGCATTTGAATGCCCCCTTGTGTGTGACTATTGGTTTGGCGCTTCTGGCCGTTTCTGGGTCCACTGAAGTTGCTATAGGCTTGTGCAAAAGTCCAGTTTAGCAAAAAAATTTGTCGCTTTGCCCAGGGAGTGGAGGAAAATCGGACTACTGGCACTGGGTTGCGCTAGGTTGTAAAGCATAGGTTCAGGGTTTGCTTATGTCACCACAGATTCTAATGGCCCCACCATCAGGTTTTATGGGTGTAACATAGGCGTTTCCCATTTGGCATGGTCCACTGGTTCTAATACCCCTGGGGCTACTAGTTTGTCGAGTTTGTTCCTCTCTGCTTTAGTGTTAAACGGGAACTCGTCTGGCTTTTTAATCTTCTCTAGGCTATCTGGGGATCTAGGCTAAAAGATAGGGTTTCCCGATACTTGCCCAGCGGAGCCGTCGAAAACGTCTTGGAATTCGCGGATGAAGGTCATCTTCCCAATTGGTGGTAGTTACTCGATCGATCCCCGTCGGTATCTACCGATGCCCAAGGGTGCGAACCATTCGATGTCCAGGAAGGGCTCGGTCTGTCCGGCGGTCGACGCATGGTTAGCGGCAGTCTTTTGACATGTTGGCTTATAAGTAACTAAAATTGTCCATGCCCAATTACAGGGATCTGTTTCCCTGATAGTCCTTTTAGAGTCCAAAGGTTGTTTTTTTGTAATTGTCTGGATTTTGAATGGTCTGGGATTAGCTTTTTTTGATATAGTATTCCCAAGAACGATCGAAAGGAAAGACCCCGGAGTACCTCCATCTTAACAGGGCTTGCCCTTCGATGGTTACAGTTCACTTTAAACCTTCTTGCCGCTTCCGTCTGGGCGCTTTCTATAGTGACGGTTTGGTGTGTATTGGCTCGTTTCTCTGTTTGCCACTTTCTTCTCTCTTGCGCTCGTTAGGCTCGGGCTCGTGCTGGGGAAATTTCTGCGTTCTCGTGGGGCTATAGTTTCTTTTTTATTCCTGCAGACTTTCTCGATGTGTCCGCGTTTTTTACAGTACCTGCGATAAGCATCGAGAATCTGCTTGGTCCGGCATGGTTTCCTCCGCAAACCAGCGGGGCATTCCGCCAATTCCTTTTTTCTGCGCTCTTTTTATTTGCGAGTAGACGGTGGACGCTTCGTCGTCTTCCTCGCTTGATTCAGTTTCCTCTCTCGACTCTTCGAAATGGGTAGTGGTTGGTAGGCTGCTTCCCTTTCTCTAGTTGGGGTTTCTTCAAACCATTTTTGCTCATTCTTTTTATTTTGACCGCCGATTCTTTGCGGCTTCGGCGGCCAATGGCTTCTGCGATTGCTTCGGTCACCAGTGAATATTGGGCTTGTTTAACAGGCTTGACTTTGTGCTGTAATGTCTCTGAGCGCCTAATACCACGCGATCTCTCATCGGCTTCGTCGATTGTTGAGAAAATCGCACTCACCCCCCTTTTGCCGTAGAGCAGCCACGAAATCGGCGACAGTCTCCCCCTGTCGTGGTCTTCTGCGGTAGAAGTCATGCCGCTTTATTAAGTTTGACACACTGCCGGAGCGTAGTGTGCCTTTGAGGATTCTTGGAGTTCTGGTCAGTCTAGTTGCTTAACGTCTCGGGGCTGCGGCAAGGGCCTGGCATTTTAAAAACCGTTGACTTACCGCATGGGTAAGGAAACAGCTCGCTTGCAATTGTTCCGAGATGTCATCCATTCATTGCTTTCCAGATACATCTGGAAGCGATCTGTGTATCGACTCTCCAATCCCTCATCGTTTGGGTTGAAGGGTGCGGGCGGTGCGTTGCTTTCCAGACATCGCTGCTATGTGTCCTGCTCCTATCACCGCGTGCAGGTTTTCGAGTTCAGGACGATCCCACCTTCGTGCCAGTGTTTTGTTCGAAGACACACCGAGGGTAGAACCGGGTTCAACACAAAAGGTTTTATTCGAACAGTAGTCAGAATAGGAACAGTTTGGCTGTAGCCGCAACCAGCCTTTTATACAGGCTGGCCTGCTTGCCTTCAGCCTATGGCATTTCTTTAAACTTGCCGCCATTTCAGCAGCTTCCTTTGATGTGGTTCCTAGTGAAGCC
>BHFT01027250.1:0-21548 GCA_004320025.1 Laticauda laticaudata
AAACCTTACGGGGGACCCACTTTGGATACCAGCTAGAATAACCCAAATAACGGGACCCTGGTCATACCGACTAGAAATGGAGAATGGGAGGAGCTGGAAGAGACACATAGACCAACTAAGGTCTAGGACAATAGAAAGAAACACTGATAACACTGGGAACACAGAACAAACACACACACAAAAGCCTCACCACAGAGACTATGACAAAACCAGAGAGGGGGGAGGTCAACCAAACATAAATAAAACGGGAGGAGAAAACCCACTAATCACACAACAACAAACAAACCAGCAACAAACACCACTGGTCGGCCCATTTCTAAACCAAAACTATTTACGGCAGAAGACTTCGGTAGATGGGAACTGGCAGCGGAAAACTAACACGAGGCCACTCCTGGAAGAGGCAGCCGAGCCGACTCAACCAGCCCGGAGAGACCAAGTGGGAGCGGCAGAGCCAACTCAACCAGCCCGGGTAGACCGGGAGGCAGCAGCAGGGCTGACTCACCCTTCCAGGAGGTTCCACTGAGAAGGAGAGGAGAAACAGTGATCCTGTCTGAGCCAGCTGAAGACAACACCACAACTGAGCTGCGCAGGTCAAGTAAACACCACAAAAGCCCTGACTACTTATGGGACTACGTAATGTAGGTCGGGCTAAACCAAGAGGGGAGGGGTGTTCTATATATTAACATACTTAAAATAGCAAGTAGTATAAAATATAAAATAGCAAGTAGTATCCTGATTGGTTCGCATTACTACCTTGTGATTGGCCGCCGGATCAGCGGGGGATTCAAAGAGCCGTCATTGGCCGTGAGCTGCTAGCAGCCGCAATAAAAGAGGCTGCCGCGGCTCCGTGGTCAGAGCAGATTCAAGCAACTAAATAAAAAGCTGAAAAGTCACACTGGTCTCGAGTCTCTTTTCCTGCGATTTAACAGTTGGTCTCCTGATTATGAGACTTTCCCTTATGTCCATCTAGCCAGAGTAATTGAAGAGTTGATAAAAGAAGAAACTGAGAGAAAGGAATCCTGTGGTAGGAAGCACATCTGCTGTGATGGTTCTGCATGGGAATTCAAAGAAACAATTTTAAGCAGAAAATGTAGAACTACCAAATGTAATCTCATAGCCACTGTGGTGTATTGGTTAAAGTGTTTAAGTCCACTCCCAGCTATAGAAGTTCACTGACTGATTTTGAACCTGTAATTGTCTCTCAATCCAGTCTTTCTCATAAAGCTGTGTGGTGAAAAAAAATCAAAGGAAAGAATGCTATGTATGCCATATTGAGTTTCAAAAAGAAATGGAATATAAATCAAGTAAATATTGTCTGAATCACTTCAGCTTACATAGCAACATGGAGAACTCAAAAAAATTCCAGATAAAAATTTCACCACAATTTACTCTTTCTCATAATAACAAATAAAATTCCTTCAGAGTTATAGCCTTTTAGTGTTGTGGGAATATATAGACAAGGTCTTCACAGCTTTGTGAATTGCCTGTAGTAAGACTTCTAATAGATGTTCAAAAATATCAGTGACTATCAAGCTTCTGAACAGGACAACACAATGCAATTAGAAAAGCAAGTAAATCAACCTGTCTTACAGTAGCAAACTTAGAACTGGAAAAGTTTCAGGGTTACAAGTGGAGGAATAATATTGTAAATGCTTACCCATTTAAAGTAAAAGCAAGGACAATTCTAAGATAAAACAGTATTCCATAGTATGGTAACTTTGAAGTATCTCCCTGTTTCCCGTTAGCAGTTATCAAATTCAAAAAGAAGATTGTTCTTTTTTTCTGAAAGCTCTATAATGCAGTTAATAAACTCCCTGGTTTTTAATGTTTTAGATTGATAGTAACTCTTCCTTTACATATGCTGTTTAAGTCAATCAGAGCTAAGTAGCATAGAAATCCATAAATAGTACAAACAAAATAAAATGTTTATTTGAAAAATGCAAACTATATGATCAATATAACAATCCTATTTCCATTACTGATTACTCATTCCAGATAACATCTATTCTTCTCAGGTTTTCTGTCCCTAAGAGTTTTCCATAACAGCTGAGTTTTAGCTACCTTCCTAAAAATTAAAAGTAAATGTGGTGCTATCACTTCACAGGCAAAATAAATTTTTATCTCCAAATTTATTCCTGCTGCATTTCATAGGAATAGGTGAGGATTTGGTGTCTGCAAATCTTGGGTGAGCATATTTTACTCAGAATATATGGTCCCACATATAACCAGATACTATAACCAGATATGTTCTCTAACTTTCTGGAAAGATAATCATTTATAGAATAGTTTTGTTTCTTGACTAGCAAGTGACAATGCTCAAACTGAAACAGTTCACCTCAGTTAAAAATAAATTACATCAATATGTTTTACCAAAATTTGAAGTGTACGTTTATTGAATCCTAAGGCTAGCCAAAATATATATACCGACTTAACTCAGATGGCTGCTGTTATAGTTTTATATTCATGTATCAATTCTATGAATATCATACATAATATATTGTAAGTTCCTCTTAACTCATATTTTCATATTAAAAATCCATACTCTTCTCAAAAGCCGGGAGAAGTTTTTCCAAAATCCCACAAATTTCAGAAATCACACATATTGGCCAGTGGTGGGATTCAATTTTTTTTACTACCAGTTATGTGGGCATGGCGTGGCTTTGTGGGCATGGCAGGGGAAGGATACTGTAAAATCTCCATTCCCTCCCCACCCTACTAACCTGGTTTCCAGTTCCATTCTCCTGTGCAGGGCAACAAAAGAAGACCCAGCTGATCCGCTGGGACTCGGGAGGCAGATAACAGATGGGGGCAGGGCCAATCAGATATGGTATTTGCTGGTTCTCTGAACAGAGATGTTATTCAGCAGGTTCTGACCAGTTCTGGAGAACTGGTAGCGGAAATTTTGAGTAGTTCGGAGAACCGGCAAATACTACCTCTCACTGGAGATTTTACAATATCCTGCCACGCCCAGAGAACCAGTAGTAAAAAAAAATTTGAATCTCACCACTGTCTCTGAACTACTCAAAATTTCTGCGACCAGTTCTCCAGAATTGGTCAGAACCTGCTGAATACTACTATCTCTGATATTGGCTTGTCTCACATATTACAAGAGACAATCAATTTTGTTTAGTTTTTGCTAATTTTGTCAACTCATCCCATTGTGGTTTATTCAGTAAGTCTTAAGGAATCCGTAGCTTATACTGGTATGAATCAATTATTTTCTCTATCAAACTGGTCACTCCAAAATGTGCCACTATATTCCATGCATACATTTGAGCCTTCTAACTCTTAACTTCCAACCGGCCCTTTTCCCAGGAATACATTTTTGCCAAATGAATGTGCCCCTTCGGAGAACTTGCCTATGTCCTTACCAATTGGCAACAGATCTTTCCTTTATTAGCCACTAAAATAATATTTTCCAGCCTGAAAACTGTTGCAAGCCAGTAACTCAGAGAATGAGACAAAGCCATCACAGGTAGCATCAACAATCCGATGTATGAGGAATTTATTGAGGCAGCCATAACAAATGGTCGCTGCTTGGTTATTTTTTTTTACACAGTGAGGAAATACTGCATTTTTCAGTATTTTGGGGACATTTTTCCAACACCTTTCCAAAAAAACCCAATTCCTTCTGTTTTTTCTTCACTTATTAGCGTTATTGTAATAAAGCAATCAAAGAGCAATAAGCCCAACATGACCCAGAAGCAACAGCAGGCATTTTTAGATACATTTTTTTGAAGAAAAAAAGTAATTAGTGTTTACTTATTATGCACTTTAAAGCTTAGCAACATGATGTGATCAGAGAAGAGAAGGGAGAAAAAAGAGAGACGCCCCTCTGTCACCCCTCCTCCTCCCCTCATTTTGCTCCTCTCTCTCTTCATTAGTGGCCGCAGCTGTGCATCTGGCCAATTACTTGAAAATAATAAGTACATTTTGCAGTAAATTAAATATTAATTAGTGCTTGGTGGATTGTTGTTTCTTTCTAAATGGGGGTGGGGGGGGAGCAGAAAAAAGGCAAGGGAGAATGCCTGAGCTACCTTGTGTCTGCTGGAATGTTGATAACACAAAGGTGGGAAAAATGAAAGTAATAGTGGGCTACTTTCAGTTCAGGATAAATTAAAAATGTTTGTTTGTTTTGTTTGCTCCTTGGGGCGGCGGCTGTCATGGCTTCCTTGCTTCTCAAGCAGAGAATGTTCTTTTTAACTGATAACATCCAGAATCATCAGACGCCTCGCCTCGTTGCTCCCCGCTCCTTTCTCGCTGTTTTTACTGGCTGCTATATCTCAGTCTCACTGCCAATTTCTTGTGATGCTGCAGAAGTGCCAGACTCCCTCAGCATCAGAAAGAATGGCATCACACAGGCTGGAGGGACTGTGGCAACTGGTGAAAAGCAGCTCCGCAAAATTGGTAGCTCCTTACTTTTGAAGACTGGACTTGGGGCACATGAGCAAGCTAACTTACAATTGAGTCCATCTCGGAACTTAAATGCAAATTCCTCTCTCCGTTAAATGGGATTGGAAATGGAGATAAACAGTATAGTTCAGCCAAAGTTGAGCATTTTAGGTTTCTGGGATTCGAGACATTGTAGGAAGAAAGCTAATATCTTTTGCGAGTAATAGATTTTATTGGAACTGCAGCTCACAAAAGTTTATAGCTTTTGATAAAATTGTTTAGTTGGAAAAAGTGTTATCAGACGCCTCCTTGATTCAGTAGGAAAATTGTATATTCCAAACAAACTTTGATTAGAGCCAGTGGGATTTAAGATGCGCCACACCTTGTTTTTACCATACCTAGTCTGGACTTTCATTAAGGTCCCCGGCTGATAAATAACATCCGTGATAGAAATCAAGATTGGTTGTAGTAGAAATACAGTGCAAAAGAGAAATGAAGCAAGATTTTCCCCTGCTTTTTCTCTTTTTCTCTTCCCATTTAAACACATGAAAGAAAGGGGTAAATAGAGAAAGTTTGGCTCTCTATTAACAAACCTTTGAGTGGATATGATAGAGTGATTCAGAGCATGGCTATTCCAATTAAAGTCTAGTTAGGCATTTTTCAAATATGTACCTAGTATCACAATATCCAAGCTGAGTTAATGTTATGTCTTGTTTATATCCAGGTGCCAGTGAAAGCACAGCTGGCCAATGTGAGCTTTCAGGTTTTCAGTGTGTATCTTTTGTACTGGCAATCATTTATTTGTGTTTCATCTTTGTGCAAGCGCTCCTTCCCTGCTGAGAAGTTTGTAACGCCAGGGGTTCTTTGAAGACCTCTTCCTATAGGGAGCCACCAGCATCTCCTTTAAACATCTGCCTTTTTCAAAACACTCTTTTGCATCTGAGTTTTTTTGTGTTTGCTATCACGAGTACTGTATTTGCATGTCTGCATGGCATGTCTTTTCAAAAAGATTCTATCGTGCCTATTTGTAAATAGATGCTAATAAAAATACATGCCCTCATCTTTAAAATGGGTGTCTACCTAGAAATGTATTTTTCCTTATTATTGTTTTTATTGATGCAGTATGATCAGCACATAATGTACGGAAAGCGTTACTTGGAAAAATAACTTTCATGATAGTGGATGCCTATGTTTGTGAAAGAGAGAAAAGATCTATATTATACTATAATGACTACAGGGGAAATCCGGTGTATCTGATACGCCGTGCGTGTTATGGAAATAGATGAGTAATATCAGTGGTGAAGAGTAAGTTTCCAGTGTTTTGTTTCAAAAGGTTATTCATTGGAAGAGAATATTAAGGAACACAATTAAAATAAGTAACTGAAATAAGCAATTAAATAGTTTCTCTTCTGGAAACTTAAGTGAAAGAATGATTATGTATCAGTTTTATTTCTATCTATCTTAGCTCTCTGTGTTTTTTTTCCTCTCTAGATCTCTAGTGCATTTTTAAGTGTTACAGTACACTTCAGAGCATTTTCAAACTACTGACATTTCTACTTCCCAGACCAGTGTGTTTCCGTCTGAGCCAGCTCAGTCTGAGAATTGAAGTCCACCTGTTAACATTGTTTAGACTGAGAAACACTCCCCAATCCTTTACAAACCAGTTTGAAACCAACTGTCAATTTGTTAGCATTTTCAGTTCTTTGCCAACATCAGTATGCGGTGTTTTACACAATAGTTGTTCAATTTCCAAATCTCCAGCTGACCACCATAAGAGTAAAATGTATGTGATGATGTAGTATACCTGAACTATTATTAATAATAGAGGAACAAAACAGAACAACATGTTATTAAGCCTACACCCAGATTTTTTTTTCCAATCCTTTTTTCCCCCTGTACTTAAAAACTGGTTTTTTTCTGGTGATTTACCAAAACAAATCTGAAAAACTGCAATGAAGGAAAGCTATCGGAAAAAGAGATTGTCCAAAATATAAATGAAACCATTGAACCCCCATCCCTACCCCCAAATTTTCCACTGCTCACCACACCTGTTGTCTATTATATTAAACAGCCTCTGTGACTTATGATGGTGGCATGATAGCATGCCAATAATTTTGCAGTTAGGTAGCATTCTCTGTGGTCCTAACTGTAATTGTATGTTGTTTTGATGGTTGAATTGGTGACTGATGGGGTAGGTAAAGGATGGTAAATTCTAAGCAGCATATACATGAAAAGACAAGCTCAGGAACACAACACTGAACTTCTGGGGGTTAGAGCCAGTGCATCCAGAGCACTGTAATTGTGTGCTTGAGCACAGACTGGGAAGCAAAATGAGACAAGAATCTTCTTTCCTGGCAATATGGACCATTCACAAGGGCAGCAGGAGATTTCAAAAATGTTGCACTGCAAGGAGAACCTCCCCCCTTCCCCCCGAGTTTTGAATATTTTCATAAAGTAGAAGCTAAAGGAATCATTTCAGCTTCCCAAAATACATAATATCATGAGAGCAATCAGGACCAGATCCAAACCTAAAAGGATATTATACTTCTGCATGAATATATTCCAAGTTATGGTATTAGTTTGTGGAAGGCGGTTCCAAGCTTCATTGGCTTCTAAGTGTTCATTTTCTGCTTGTTTGGTTGAATAAAACACTTCCAATAATGTTTCATAAAATTAATAAAATATCAAAACAAGAAGTATTATAAAAAGGGTGATTATGCATGTGTTATTAGAATTCCATGCCTGTACTTGTGTATGTAGGGAGATACTCATTTTAATGTCAACAGTCTAGTTGAAGATAGTGTATATTGAGGGTGGGCAATTAATTTTCCCAAGGAACCACATGCAAGAAACTGTTGTAGAGGAATGAATCAATAGAGCTCTGAAGGTGTGTAGGCACGCATGCATTTTTTCAATATGTAAATTGAAAAAATAGTTGCCTTCAAAATAAAAGCAATGCAGTTTTGTATTGCATGCATGACATATATTTCTATTTACATCTGATTTCTAATTTCTGAGTGATTTCATGTGGGCAGGAACAGCCAAAGGGCCGGATGTGGTCCCAGAGCTGTAAAATGCCCAGGTCTACCCATACACAAAGTGTGTGCACGCATTTTGAATAGCCACAATACATTAACCTTGCATTTTTCACAATATAGTATGATATTGATAAAATAAGAATTTCTGGATAATTTTGAAATGTGCAAGTATTCTGTTTAAACTGGATGAATAATCAGTATGCTCAAATTGTGTGAATGCCAAAGCAAAAGTGAGATGCAAATTTAAATTACCAGGTGACCTTGGGCTAAGCATTATCAATAATGTCCACAATAGTGTCCATCTATATTGCTGAAAGAATAAATTGATAGTGGACAATCATATGCACTCTCCTTAATTCTCTGGAGCTTTGCTTAAATTTCCTTCCTTCCTTCCTTCCTTCCTTCCTTCCTTCCTTCCTTCCTTCCTTCCTTCCTTCCTTCCTTCCTTCCATTCATCCATCCATCGTCGTCATGTTTGAAAACTTTCTGGATGCACTGAGCAATTGCTCAAGGTGAAATAAAGGCCTTTAGTTATGTTTGGCAAAAGAGGGAGCAGTGTGGCAATGTGACCTGATCTTGTGATTAAACAAAGGGATTCAGCCAACATGTGTAAAATTAAGTGATCAAGAGTTGATTACAGAGTGCATTGATTGTGTACTGATGGATTAAACAGAGTTGTGCTCAGGATGCGATTTTCCAAGCAGGAGAATGTGTGGGCAATTGACGTGTCGGCCAGAAGGACCTATCTTCTCTTAAGCTGTGCATTTTCTACATTCTCTGGATAAATCTGCAGCAAGGCCTCTGGAATTATAATCGATTACCCATTTCTCAAAGTCACTTAAGGGCCCTGAGCTACAAGCTAAAGTGCCGGCACTGCAAAGAAGCATTGGGTATGCGCCGACATGAGCGGATGCCGACGACAGAGGGATAGGTGGCATTGACCCTGCCTGCTGCAAGCTGATGAATCTATTTTCTTGTAGGAAATAGTTTTGACAGTTCAATATCTGTGTTTTCAGTATGTGTGTTTTCTCCTCCTTGTCACACTAAGCTCATGGGAGGTGGAAGCGGAATGTAGTAAAGGAATGGACAAGAGCCTGTTGTGGACTTTGCCCCATTGTTGCTTCAAATTATAGAGCTCTAGGTATATCCCAAACTAATTGACTGGCATACAAGTCGAGGACAGCATCTGCCTGTAATGATGTATTGGTGGGACAAAGTGAACTGCTCTGGTGTTCTTGAAAGGTGAAAGTTGGCTTCCACATGTCCTGCAAGCGCAATAGCGGAACTAAAATTCAAGGCACTTCTTTCTCATACCATTCTTCTTTCCATAAACATTGCACATGAAAAACTGCTTGAATACTTAAATATTGCAAATACAAAGATACCTATCACAAAAGTCTGTAATGCATTGCTACTAATAGAAGAATAGAAACATGATGGGAATCACATGATGGAGGCTGGCTGACTTTTTGTCTTGAAATATCACATTCCTTTCATGATGTTTGCACGAATTCAGATCTATAACCTCTTCCCTTCCTTTGTAGTTTTCATGAAATATCTCATATTGGTTATGCATCTCTATAAACATTTCTTTCAAAAAATTTTACTGAGAAAATATTAGGCAGAAGGGTCTTATCTTAAGATAAGATATGTAGATGCTTCCTCTCAGTGCTGAATAACTCAGGAAGAAACAGCATTCAAAGACCCCTCTCTCCCTCTTTCTCTTTCTCTCCCTCTCCTTCTCTCCCTCCCTCCCTATCGATCTCTCTTTCCTTCCCTCCCTCCCTCCCTCTTACCCTCCCCCAGTTGAATATTCTTTCTGTCCTATAGTTGCCAAAGACTAGCAGAATAAAATCTGCAAGAACTCTTTCATTCCTTTTGAGGAATGAAAATTGGAAGCAATATCTCTGTTACCACACACCAATTATCAGTAGAACTCCATCTACCCATATTTTCTCTTTCTTCTGCCAGTGTTGGTGTGGGTGTGGTTTTCTTGTTGGTATTTCCTTGATTAGGTAATTGTTTCCTTGATTGTTCATCATTGTTAATCCATGCTCACCTGGAATGCTGGATGCTGGAGAAGGATATATTATGGTTCTTTGTTTTCTTCTTAGTTTCTTTTTAAAGTCTTTTTTTAATAAATTGTAAATATAGTTTGTCAGCCATGAAAGATCAGGACCATATATTAAGTTCCAATTAAACTGATTTAATATTAATCACACCAATGCACAAGATTCTAGTCAACTAACATTTGCACTATCTAAGATAAAGATTAAAGGAACTCATGAAGGGTTGGACTTGGCCCATTTGTGGCTATGTCGAGATCCTAGGTTGATTTATCTCATGACTCTGCCCCCAGGCTCTGCCATTCCTTCTCTTGCATGTTTATCTCTCTGTGTTGATGGCTGATTTGTCTGAATGCTGAGGTTTCTGGAATTTTCTAGCATTTATGAATTTAGCTTTGTCTAGGATCCTCACAGTATCTCAGCTGAAACTATGGTTGAGTCTGTCAATAGATTGTGAGAGTAAGGAGTTTTCTTCATGTCTTCTGGTTGCTAGTTAGTGTTCATAAATGTCCTCTATTACTCTTTTGCCTGCCTGTCTGGGTGTTACAATCCTTACACTGTTTGTTGTGTTCTACTCTGTTATGCTGAACTTCTGTTAACCAACTTTCTCCACCATTTTTTTTGCATTTTTCTTAGCATTTTTGATGATGTAATCACTGAATAAACTATAAAAACTAACAATAGCTAGTCTGCCTGCCTGTAGCTCTGTTATTGTGGAAGTTTCCCATACGTGGACTAACGATACCCAACCCTTCTCAGTCCTGAGTTCTGATAATATCAGCCCCTACAAGGATGATCCTCCCAGATCATATAACTATATTTATCCAATCAGAGAGAGAGCAGGAAAGTGCTGAAAAAAAAGCTATTGCTTATTTTCCATCTAGAAGCATTTGACATTACTTGGATTCTTTTAAGCTACCTTGTGCAATGTGCAACGTGTGTCAGGATGGATATAAAAGGGGCCATGTATCTAAAGGTTGCAAACTGTCATCCACCATAACACAATCAGCTTTTTCCTGGAAGGTAGATATGAGACTACCAGTTCAACCATTTAAAAGTTCACATTAATGTACTCTATCTTCCTCAAAGCTCCCATTTCTTATAGATAATGAAGTAACACATATCAATTATCTGGGAGCAGAAATATGAGGAAACAGTACAGGATGTTTGTCTCACAGTTTCGGTTTACTATTTGTTCATTCCTATTCCACTGAGGTTCTGGGTGGATACCAATTCCCTTCACTCTTGATAGGCCAGGCGAACTTAGAAATAAATGATGAAAGATGTAAATGGTGTCTACAGTTCTTTCTTTCGCATCTGTGCTACAATGTCTTCTTCCTTTCTTCCTTCTCATCGAGAATTCATTGTCTTGTCAGCCTCTAGTTAGCTGGCGTGCGTGTGAATCATAAATTACACAGCCTGGGCCTCTACTAGGCTTTAGCACAGACAAAAAAATTGCACTCCATCACTGTGTCGCCCAGCTTTTAGCAGTATTGATCAATGCAGCCCCCCCTCCCCCTTTCATTTTAACCGAGCTGGTTAAGTGCAGTATCTTATTTTGTGCTGGGACAAATGAAAAGAATATTAGCAGGGGTTGAAATATATCTCTTTTTTATCTCTCTGCTACTTTTTTATTGAATCTCTCTGAGTAGGTGGCTTTCCGCAGGATGACAGCCTCCTGACAGGCCCCTCATTAGAGACTAGACAGTAATTGTGATGCATTTCCCTGCACGGCCTTTTCACTTCTTTCCCTTCCCCCCTTCCTCCTCTCTCCCTTTCTCCTGATTTGTTAAGTGATTGGATGTACAGACTCGTTCAGTTTCTTAAATTATTGCCCAGCTCAATCCATCTTGCTCTCACTGAGGATGGGCAGCTGTGGGCTCAGAATTGGGGGCAAGAGACTCAGTTTCCAGTTTTCTTGAGATGGAATATAGGGTTGGTGGAGGCCATGGAGTTGACCCTCCAAAGCAAAAGCTCATCTCTCTGCACTTGAATTCATCAGGTGTCAGGAATGCATGCACTCATAATCCAAAAATTTGTTTTATTCATTATTTATATTAAATATATGTAAGGGTAACTGCAGGTTATGAAAGACCAGGGATATGCCACTGAAAATGGCTTCCTGGTGTGAAATTCTCTTTCTACTTTGTATTATACTTTAGCTTATGCCTTGACTTAACTGCATGACTGGATACGAGTCAATAAATTAGTTCCTAAAGTTGTCAAAAAGAACATGATAGCTGTGTTTCTTAAAGTGTTTGGCTCGACTGTCTAATACATTATAGATATTTTCTCAGTGCAATCTGATATATGTGGTTCCTGAAACTAAAAAGATACTACTCAGCTTCTGATAATACTTTATATCAGGCTAATCTTTCTGGAAATATCTGTATGATTTGCTGATTGCTTGAATTAAGAAGTATCTTAATAGATGCCACAGATTTCACTGTCTGATTCCTATGAATTAAACCCATACCATGTTGCTTTGCCTAGTAGTCAAGCAAGCCTCTCTAAGACTTGGTAATTGAAGCACCAAGGTTTTTTTATTGCCTGCAGGCATTTTTTTAATAAATATTTAGATATCTTTTGTGATACAGCATGCCAATATCTAAATATTAAGGGATAATTATAAAATATTTTTGTGACCTTTCTTTCACCTTGTGTTCAGATATTTTATTTGAATTGCACATATGATGAAAATAGTAAAACAGTATGGGAATAGCTAATTCAACAAAGACTACTGTTTATTGTTTCTTTATTATTTTCATGCTGTAGAATAGACTAGATTATTCCAAAGTGAGTCTTGAAGCAACCAGCTGGGATCATTTACAATGCTGCATTAATCCTGTCGGGAGTTGAGGGTTGAGGAAGTATAGCTTATCAGAGTTTGAGATTATTGAAATCTCTTTGGGGACTCTTCTTTATGTTATTTAGCATTGTAAAAATCTTTCATGAGATTGCATTTGTCAGTGGATCATTTGTCAGGATGGATTGTGATTCTGAGTCTGAAAAAAAAAGGAAATTGTACTTCAGAGGAAGCAGGTTTTAATACCTACACTATTCTACTTTACAAAGCAGAATTTAACTAGGTAGCTTCTGTGATATTTTTTAACTTTATGCGTCTATTTTGTAAACTGATTAAATTGTATGAGAAAATAATTAACTTGTCATTGTTTTGACGGGTGAGGTAGCTTACCCAGCTTTAAGTCAGTGAAATTTGATCATCTCTCTTTCACATCCTGGAACTCTTTGGGATGAAGTATTTTTCTTCTTTGTCTCACAGTTATCTTTATTGTGAGATCTGTCCATAGCATTATGCTCTTGGGTGTCAAATGGCAAACAGAGAATTATCATACACTATAAAAGAGTTCAGAGAACGTTGTTGAGGCAGCCAAGCATTTTGATACCCGTTTCTTCTTCAGTCTCTGGTTTAATCAGAACATTGCTAGTCTTACTTGTGAAGTCTAGGAGCTTGAATAATTCCATAATTCTCTGGGGGAAAACTCTTGTTTAACAGACAGAATATAAGTGCTTAATATGGAAATGAAAACCACATTGCTCCTTTGCTGTCAGATGGACTGGCAGTGGTTAAGTCTCACTGATCTGAACCAATATTTGGGGGGTTCTCCAAAACACGGGCCCTTCCCAGTATGATTATTTTTTTCTGCTGGAAGGAAGATAGTTTGTTACAACAACAGATACCTGTTATCAATATAGAAATAACAACAAGGGGTCTATCATCGGCAGGAGAAATAATCTCCATAAAACTTGAGGAATTTGAGGCTTTGTCAGCATTTTGGTTATATTTTACTTCCAGTCTCCTGAGCTGCTCTTCAAGCAACAAGTCTGAGCTGAAGAAGGGAAACGTTATTCATTTATATGGGGTGATTCGGGGTAAATTAATTGATTGGGTTTAGTAGGTCTGACAGACACTTATGAAATGTGAATCTGGGAGTTAAATTGATTTGCTTTACTGCTTGACTGGAATACAGACACGGTTTATTAAAATTAAGGGTATATTATATAACATTGGTGATGAGATCTACAAAAGAAGATCTACAAAAGAAAGCACCTACAAATTGTTTTTTTTTAAATCATGAAATATAGTGCCCTTGTCCAGAAGCCCTGCCTTTTCGTCTATATCTGAACATGACAGATTATTTCCTAAACATGAAAATTGCGGTGTTCCTTCATAAGTCTTGATGTGTCGGAAAGTGGAAAGTGCCCCGGTAAATATTTGTGTCTTAAAAAGAGAGATGTCATCTTAAAAAGAGAGATGTCATCCCTCATTATTTAATAAAACACAAGAGAATAGTAATGAAACATAACCTAATAGAAAAAAGAAAATAATACAACAAAAGCATATATGAAAGGGCTTGTGTGGGTGGGTGGGTGGGTGTAGAGAGAGAGATTAGAAGTTATAAAATCATAATGTTAATTAACAATGTGGTTTCTTTGGTTGAATGCAATGGATCCTTCCCAAAGAAAAACTCATATGACCAACAAACTTTAGTGAACATATCACACTAAATGAAGAATACATTGCATTAAATCTACATTATAGCATTGTTATGTGAGAACAAGACATCATAATCAGGGGGGGTTATTTTGAACAATGCTTCAGTTTGAATTATAGTGTAGTGTAAGTTGACTGAGTTGATTGTGTATGTGCATGAAATCAGAGTGCAATTTAGTGCTACACTTGGCCTTTAAATAACGCACTCCTATTCAAACTCTCTATTGCTGAGAATTTGCTCCTCCCTTGAAAACTCACTCTTAAGTTACTTCAGAAATTATTCTTTTTGGGGGGCGGGAGAGGGGTGCTGCTGAGTTTAATTTGAAAATATATTCAGTAGACAAGCCTCAGGTGCCCCTTACATTATTTTTTTTTTTGCAATACATTTGCATGCTAAATTCTCAGAAATCATATCCCACAATAGAAATAAAAAGTAGTTGTGACCACTCAAATTCTTTTGGCATCTACTGCCACAGCATATCTCATTTTATCCTTTTGCAAGGAACAATTTTATTGTGAGGGAAATTCTGGAATCTCCAGATTTTTGGTTGGTAGCAGAAGTAAAAAGGGCAAAAAGGTTACAATCTTACAAATATCCTTAATCAACCTAAATGTGTGAACATGCCCAGAGGTAATTCCTGGGGAGGTGACAAAGCTGTTGAGTTCACAAGCTACTAGGAGAAAATACTAGGTATGTTTTCCTGTTGTACAGATCTACCCGGGACTGATGTGTGAAAATATTTCATTTCACAGGATTGATTTTGTGATGTCTGTGTCGATGCTCTCTCTCCCCCTCCCCCTTCCTTTCAGAACAGGAAATATTTAGTTTCAAACCTTAGAAGGAAACATTTCTTTGGAGCCCAGGGAAGTCTGCACGCACAAGAGAGGGGTGTGGCTGGCCCTTTTCATCTCTGCAGCATTAGCAAGCAAAGGCTGCAGGGGGACAGACAGCAGTGCCAAGGAGGGTAAACACTGAAGATGAAGTTACAAGGGGCCTGCTGAGTTACAAGGGGCCAGAGGGAAGGGAAGGGCAGGCTTGGAGGCCAAGCAAACACAAACACAGCTGCCCAAAAAACAAAACTTGAAAGGGGCCGTTTGGAGGATGCAGCCTTGGCTAAAATGGAGGGAATGGGTGGGAGCTCATGGTGAGGTGGTAGACTCAGACTTGGCACAGATCAGGCAGTGGGGCTAGTTGCCGGGCATCACATTCTCAGCTGCTTTTCTGATTTTCACCAGAGCCATTAGCAGACATAATTTGGGAAGATGTGGAAAATTATTCCCAGTGGCTTCTTTGTGAGGTGTTTCTTGATGCAGAGCTGATTATATTTTGGATCAGGATGACTTTTAGTATTACAGCATTCGGGGTATAATATTGAAATGGATCCTGTTTCCTCTGTTCCTCTCTGTGTCACATAAATTAAATGATCTTAAAGTCTATTTAGATCTAAGGTTGGCAAATGACAAGCATTTTAATGGGTTACTGTTTCAGTTAAGCCTTCACTAATTGTAACTAGCTTTGTTTTAATAGTGCCCCCTGCTGTCCATCTAATGATCAGCAAGTTAAAAGTAAATGCAGTTTGGTAACAAACTAAATATTTGACTTGTGTTGGATTTGTTTTACTTTTAAGTCTGAGTGTGCACATACATATGTATGTTTCAATGGCAAATTGCCCTTCTTAGCATACACATTCACTTTAAGACAGTCAAAGCTGGAAAAACAAGATTTTTCCCTAGGAGAAGACGGAGCAGAAACTAATCAAAACCACCAAACAGAATTGAGTTATTATGTGTGCTATGGCAGCTCAAGATCACATCTAGTGGTGATGGATAGGGACGCAACCCAAGAAGTTTTCCTAGCAGTCTGGGAAGGAGACAGTGAGATCGCTCTGCATGTTTATCTGTCCAGGCATCCAGACTGCAGCAGGGATCCAGCAGGATTTCCCGTTTGCTCAAAGGCTGTGTGTTTGTTTTAGGAGGGAGAGCTCAGACACCAGCATTGTTACACAAATGGGGAGTATGGTTATATATAGTAGCAGTGGGGGACTTTCTTAAGTTATTTTGGACCTTGACCACACAAAAGTGGAAAAGCTCCAAGAGGAAGTTGGGGCTGTTCACCTTCCAGTCATAGTGGGCGGGTTGTTTTGCTCTCTCTGTGATTGAAAAGCAACAACACTCTGAAGGGTATGAGAGAGTCACAGAGAGCTATGAAGAGAAGCTACTTACTGTCCTCAGGTTTGTTACATACTGCCCAGTAGTAAAGCAGGTGTATATTGGGGGTGGGGGGGGTGGGGAGGTCTGATTTTAAGAAACTGTCTTTTGTCTCCTCCCCCATTGCTTTGAAAAAGAATGCTTGAATTTCAAAAGGAAAATTGTGGGATAGGGCTTCCCTCCTGCTCCCCGTTTCATCCTGATCTAAGATGTCTTCCTGCTACTTCCTAGGACTCAGTTATTTCAATCCTCTTTGGAGCTATGGGTCAGGGAAAGAACAATCTCAGATTCTCTCATCAATATGAAAGGAAAAGATAGCAGATAGGTTGCCAATAAGGGGGCAAACCTAAAGCCAGGGGGTCTTGAATTTAAAATGTACAATATGCATGGAGGTATGACATCCTAATGAGATAATTGCCAACAAAAGGCAGCTTATTTCCAGACTTATTTCCCTGTTAATATGCATGTTAAAGCATATTAACAACAGCTATTCCTTCCTCCAACACTTCTCTTTGCACCCTTTATGTCACCAAAGCAAAGTATTTCTGCCAACATTTACTCCCTTGAGGAAAGTCTGCTCCTTTTAAGAGGATTCATTTAACTGGGCTCTGCTTTTTTTTGCTAACTTCCGGTCATAAAATTGGCACATTTGGGCTTTTGTTTGGAAGGCCACATTGCACACAATCTATGTTATGGTGCACTATTGCTCTTGTACAGATTTAACCAATTTGATCCATGTCTAATACATAAATAATCCAGTAGGATCGTTCTACAATAGATGTCAGTAACAAACTATAAAATATTCTCCCTAACAGACATCCATAAGAACTGTGTTTGCAGCACCCTCTGATAACCACAGTAACTAACACAACAATGGAACTGATGAATGGCTTTGTGGCTTTTCATGGGTTTATTAACATGCTTTAACGTTTGATGTTGTATTTACAACACAAACATATTAAAATTACATTACAATGGCTCTTGACCAGAACAAGTAAAAGAGTCTCAAATAGATTTTTACTTGTAGATACCTAAGTCTACATATTTCAGTTCTGTAATGTTAGAACAGTGATGTATTTCTGAAATGATTCAAAATATTACAAAATTCACTTATTTCTTCAGTTCAGAAATGGGACTTTATTTATTTATTCAATTTCGATAGTTGCCCATCTCAGTCAATAACTCCAGGTGGTTTACGATTCCAAAACTATAAAAACAATAAAAATGACCAAAATACATATATGCAGCAGCTGAGATAGTCAACCAGTTAACATAAGGCCAAGAAGCAGTGGCCTTAACACATTCAGTGCCCCAGCTCAGAAACACTGCCAAGTTTTTAAATCCTTATGAAAGACCAGCAGGATTGAGACCATTCTAATTTCCAAGGGGAGAATATTCCACAGAGCAGGGGCTTCTGCAGAAAAGGGACTTATTTTAGTCCCTGCCAACAACACTGTTTGGCTGATGGGAGCTGCAGCATGTTCAGTCAGCTAGGTTGAATCAGATGGGTAGAGACTTGGGAAAAGATAGTCCTTTAGGTAACTTGATCCTGAATCATAAAGGAATTTAAAGATGACAACTAGCACCTTGAATTGCATTTTTTGTTTCATCTTTGTTATTGGTTTTTTTTTTCTCTCAGAAGAAAGATACAGTCAAGGTAAATATCTAGGAACAACTCATCATATACAGGTAATCGTCAACCTTAATGGAGCCTGCCCATCATGGCCATAACTCATGAAAATCATAAAAAGAGTCAGTCACATGACTAACCTAATTTTAACAACCTTTTTTTCAGCAGTTGTTAAGTGAATCACTACAGTATTAAGCAAATCCTTAGCTGTTGAGCAAATCAATAATGCTGCTTTGACAAAACCCACAATAAATGCTGTTTTTTTAATTATAAAACGGGACATTGCAAATAACTGTAAATATAGCCTGGTTGCGAATACCCTAAGTGAAATCTCATGGCCACAGGGGGAGCAATTATCAGAATATATAATCTAGGTTGTAAGTATTCTCCAGATAGCTCCACTGGAACTTCAAATGATTGCTAAATGACTAAATAAGTCAAGGACTACCGTTAGATCAGGATAGCAAAAATATGAAAGTATGTGTGCTTGAGCGTTTGAGCAGTGCAAATATGAATGGTATTTTTTCTAAACCGTGTTTATTTATTAATCACTTCAAACCTTTCATAGAACTCAAGAAACTTCTGGAAAAGAAGTTGGACATCGTTTCAACTAGAGTGATCAATGGAGTTTGCAGGTTGAAAGTTTAGATTATTGTGGCTAAGTAAAATATATACTGTTATTAGACATTCTTACTTTCAAAGCTATTTTGTACAAAATTAATTTTCTACTTACAGCAAAGTTATATGCATATATTCCTTTTCATTATATAAATATGCATAATAGTATACATTCAGTATTCCTGTAAAGCTAAGAATATTAAAATACGTGTGCTTGAGCGTTTGAGCAGTGCAAGTATGAATGGTATTTTTGTGTTGTTGTGTTTTGTTTCAAAGGTCCTATTCCTGTACAGATGAAGTCATCAGTATAAAGAACCATAGGCAAAAGTGGATATGGATACAAATTTAATTGAGGTGGCAAATAAATTACATGAATACTTTTTTTCTTGTGGCATGTTTCATTGTCTCTCTTTTATATAAGCACACATACTGTATTTTCTTTGACATTCTCTTTGCTTTGGACAAAGTTTTCTGCATAAATCACGAAATAAACATTGAGGAGATCACTCACATTATTAAAAGATACCCCTCCCTTCAAGTTATTTTAAGAGCATCAGAATACAGTTAAGAAGACAATCTTCCAAAAATAAAAACAAGCATTTATATACTGCTTAACAAGCAGAGTTCAGTATTCACTGCTAATTTCTATTTATGGCATTTTGAAAAGGCATGTGCTGAAAAACTGTTATTTGATCATGTTCACAATTGTCACACCTTGCTTCAGGGCCGAACTCAAGTAGGACGGTTTTTTTTTTAACTGCAAACTTTTGTCTGAACAAAGCACCATATGATCTTGCTTTCAGACAAAACTTATTTCATGTGCATGAGAGGGATCTTCTACAGTCATAGCTCCTTCAATGTTTATCCTAATGCACCTTTTTCCAGCGCAGATTATAACTGGCATCAGTCAACCTCCAAGCTCTTCATCAGTAGTTCATTGGTGGCTGAAATGGTGAGCATTTGGCCAGCTGACTTGCAGTGAGGCAGTGAGTGAGCTTTGCCCAACTTAACTAGCAGTGAGATGAATGTGAGAATGTAAGTGAGCTGCAGGGGTGGGTTTCTACGGGTTCTGTCCACCTCTGTAGAACCAGTAGCTCTGAAGAGCAGCAGACATAGAACCTGTTCTGATGTTTTTTCCCACCCGCCCACCTGGGCTCTTACCTGATCTTTATTTCCTGATTTTTCAACTTCAGCTGCCACAGTTAAAAAAACAAGAAAAGAGGGCTGTTACAAAGTCTGCTTCTCGGCAGGCAGCGTGCTAATGATGTGCTAATGATGATTTATGATGATTTACAGGCTCACAGCTCACAGCAGGCAAGGAAGCTCATAAATCCCAAACCGGTAGTTAATCCTTTCATATCCCACCCCTGGTGAGCAGGTTGTACTTGGTGAATATGGGGACATTATAACAGACCATTTGAGAATCACTGAGATAGTGCAGTAGGGAAGGGACAGTTAACTCTTATGGGAATCAGAACTGATCACTTACAGAGAGCTTTTGAACCATATATTTCCCATCATGTTGTAAGAAAACTATATTTCTGCTGGAAAACTGTCATATAAAATGACACCCATAGTTCATGGAATCTGTTTTTTTCTGGTTATGCCATTTTTCCACTCAAATGTTATGATGCTGTGTCCCCAGACATGAGTTTCTTCACATGTAAATGATAACTTGTTACTGTTTTTGAATTTACCTTTTTCAACGTTTATTAGACAGATTACACAGTGGCTTAACTTTCTTTAGCCCATTTTTCCTTTACTATCTCTCCTCGATAATCCTACCTTGACTTCAAAGAAACTCTAGTCTAAATTTAAACCCCAGGATTCAGCTTAGATACAACAGCAAGTTTGAACCACTGGGAAATCAGAAAGTTCCACATTGATCTTAGCTAAGAAGGGTAAAAGGCATTACTGAATAAAAACAAGGTTGGTTTGCAAAATAAGTAATAGCTATATTCTGGCTCCTTAATAAATAACACCAAAGTTTCTTTGTGGATAAATACTTGTGTTCTACAGTTATACAAGGCATAGGAAGTGAATACTCTGGATATTTGAAACTCAAAGCTATGTTTTCCGTTTCCCTATAGGCAAGAAGAAGGCAACACTCTTCGACAGCCAGGCTCCTATCTGCCCTATTTGTCAGGTTTTGCTTCGTCCAGGTGAGCTGCAGGAACATATGGAGCAAGAGCTGGAGAAGTTAACACAGCTGAATATCAGGTAAGGGCAGCAACTTTGTTCCTAACCTGTCCTATCCTATCAGAATCCTATGGACTTTAGTCCTAGATCTATTAAACTTCAGGTCTTCCCTTTATAACCAATGAGACCACTCTTTATATTCTGTTCTCTCATAATGAAGAATATAAAACCCTTTAATGTATTAGGGATATTTTTTTCTTATTACATCACTTGTATATCCTCTTTTATGAACGTATTTTCTCAGTCCCAAAGATCCACTAAAGGAAGATATTCCATCAACCAATCCTTACCAGCATGCCTCCTGAGGAGAAATGTATATCAGCTCTCCATCATAAATCTACTTTCAGGATATTTTTGACTTATTAGTTCCATCCTGGCTTAAGCTTTGGGATTAGCACTGAAAGATTAGAAATTCTGTCTTTGGGAAGACAATATTTCCTGGGAACTTTGGTCAGGAATTCAAGCCATTCCAACTTCCCCTTTCTTGGGCTAGGCAAATACTTTCATATATTTTTTATTAAAGACCGTTAAAGAAGGCAGATAAAAACTAATATAAAGTAAGTAAAAGAAACACATTAATGTTAACTTTTTCATGGACTCCTATAAACAACTGCATTATTTTCTTGGATGTCTCACAACTAAGAATGTAGATAAGAAATTAAGCATTTGGGTATGAAGTTAGAGGCCCCCCTCTTGCTATTCTGTAATCTATTTTATTTTATTCATTTGATTTGTCAATTGCTTACAAGATAATAGGTATAAGGATAAACATAGTTATGAGTACATGAAATGAGTACATACCAGAAAAAAATAAAAGAAACAATAGGACAGGGACGGTAGGCACATTGGTGCACTTATGCACGTCCCCTACAGACCTCTTA
>BHFT01027251.1:3670-23149 GCA_004320025.1 Laticauda laticaudata
CCCCCCCCCCCCCCCCAGTTGTTTGTATGCAGATTTGGCTGCTTCTGGGCTTTGATGTCATTACTGCTTTGCTTACAGAACAGCTAGTCTTCTGCAAACTGGTTAGTGCCAGGATCGTGCTCTCTGATAGTTAGATGTTTTTGTTGCTGTAGTTTAATGATTGAGATTCAGGAAAGAAAGAGATAACCAGAGCTGGAATGTACAAAACGGATCCCATTGGGAAAATATACCATGTTAGGAATATAAAAATGCTGCTTTGAAGTTAGACCACAGTTCCAGTTTCAGTATTCTTTTCTGCATCACTCAGAGGCACCAGGGACCTTTCCAGATCCCTTCCCAAGTGTATCTCTTCTCCCTATAGTAAAACAACTTTAAAGAGTCCCAAAATCCTTCAGTGGTTCCTAATTCTTGCAAGAATGCTGAAATCTCACTCAGGAGGACCAGAAATTCAGAAGACTTCAGTATAATTTTATGAGATTTTGAGGCATTTTCCTGAGAGATCTTATGATGTGGAGTCACACAGAGTTGCTGAAAGCTGCTGTGGTTCACTAGAGGTTCAGGCACACTGGGACTGGAAATGCAAGAGATTTGTCTTGGGATCTTCTGCCTACAAGCAGACATTCCATCCTTTTCGAGGGATACCATGGATTATGGATAAGCCCTGTTCTCTCATCTCTATTACCTCCAAGTGCAACAGAAACAAGAAAGATGGGGCAACATAAGCTACAGAACTAAGAATTGTGTTATTTGTATGTTGTGTAGTGTATCTTAAAGGGTCTTCCTTAGGAAGTGATCCCCACATGTGGCTCTGCTATTTCCGTAAATAACCTGCCAAAGGGACATTCTCCCCTCAGCTGTCCTTGAAGGCCATTACAAGAAGATCCCCTATAAGGAGAGACAATGGCCGTGCCTAAGAGAAGAGCAGACAGAGCTGGAGTGGAGTTAAACATGTCATCAGTTTGGAATTGTTATGTTGCCACAATTGATCCAACTATCCAGCTCCCCTTGAATTCCATTGACCCTTATCTGGCACCGTTTTAGATCTGAACTTCAGTTGCCTGGGATCTTGGGTGGGGACTTGAACAATAAATATTTCTGAATTGCAACGAGGCTGATCCCCCTTTTCATCCTGCCATCCCTTCTCTTACAGGATGCCTTTCAAAGCCTCATAAAAATCAGTCTGCATTATTGATTTCAGCTCCTATTTTTTCCTAATCCTGTTGAAATTAGCAGTCAGGTTCTTTCCACAGCATGCACTCAGCTTTCTTCTGAACAGGGTTCAACTTATCTTCTTTAAAAGCAAGATTTATATATCTGCCCAGATGTTTGTTCTTTTTTAATATTTGCAGCTCATCTGATAACGCTGTTGTGAATTAATGACCTATTTGTACTTTATCACTCCCATCTCAGTGATTTCTTTTTTTTTTTTTTTTTGTGGAGAAAATTAAGCTGCTGTAATTATATTGTGTACATGCATGATTTTGTCACTGCTTAAGACATCCCCCAAGCTGGTCGAGATTAGCTTAGTCTTTCCATTTTCCCTCTTTTTGCATTCTGAAACAATAATCGGATTGTTGTTCAGCTTTCTGCATTGTTGATGGAGAGGAAAGCAAGAGACAGATTTTTCAAAGATCTACAATGTCTGCAGTGTCTTCAGGAGGAGGTTGGCAAAGCAACATGACTGCCTATATATTTTAATGACAGGTGTTAATCCTGGCTAAAACGGCTACATTTTAGACATAATTTCTTTCTCTCTCTCTTGGAAGGATGTGACAGGTGCACCTTAAAGTAACAGAGAAAGCACTTTATTATTATTTATTAGAAATTTGTTAGATTTCCATCCTCTCCTTTAGAGATTTAAGGCATACCCATCATTGTGCTTTTCCATTCATCCCTCAGTAATCTTTTAAGGTGTGTTTGGATGAGTGTGCTGGTGAGTTTAGACAAAAGAGGGTAGACTTGAAACAATGCCTTTCCATAACAGGTTCGATATCTCAATAATGCCATCACATCTACCCGGCTCTTGACTGGATTTAGGACTGAGTTGCCTGAAACCCAAATCTGTTACCTAGTGGATCTGTTCTCACAACATGCTTCATCTGTTAACCAAAGTAGCAATAACAATCACACATAGACTTATATACTCCTTCAAACTGCTTTACAGCCCTCTCTAAGTAGCTTACAGAGTCAGCATATTGCCCCCAACAATCTGTGTCTCATTTTACCCACCTCGGAAGGACGGAAAGCTGAGTCAACCTTAGGCTGGTTAGGATCAAACTGCTGGCAGTGGGCAGAGTTAGCCAATACTGCAGTCTAACCACTGAGTCAAAGTAACCCAATGTCAGGCATTAATAATAATACACTGAGCCATAGCATTACTTAACAGTCTAGACCTACATATAACAAAGTTAGTTGTCCAATGCCTACGTATAAAGGTACCGGACATCTTATCAAATTTAGCTTATCAGATTTGTCCTTGAAAATAGCGTTCCCATTCTATAGTTCTGGCTGAAGGATTGTGGGAATGTCCATCACTATGTTTCTGAAACAGGCCAGGTAAGGAGAAAGGTACTTTCATCAGGTTTGATGGAGTGGTTAAGATTGCAGTGTAGAACCCCAGGAGATGGTGAGATTTAGTCCCTCCTTTTGAAACTAGAAATTTGAGCCAGTTATTCTCTCTCAACCCTAGGAAGGAGGCAATGGCAAACCAAAATCTTGCAAGAAAACTGCAAGGACTTGTCTAAGAAGTCACCGGGAGTCGACAGTGACACAAAGACACCAAAACAAGCAAACACAGCCTTCAGTCAGTGGTTCCCCATGACACAATTTATATATATATTCTCTCCTCTCTTCAGGGTTCATGCAGCCACCCTTTCTCCCCTTTTTGCCACCTTTTGCACTGAAAACCACAGAGATGTGGTCTCTCAATCTTTTCCTCTATTCCAGTGCTCACTCTGTCAATCTCGGTCTAGGGCTGGCAGCTGGCATGGCAAATGCCCTTGTTTACAATGCATTGTAATTGCAGGCCGAGGCTCAGCTGTCACTTGTGATTTTTATCTAGTCCTGCTTTGCTGCTATTCACCCTCCCCAGGTGTCAGACATCTGCCCTTGCAAGCAGCACCCTTTCCGTGTGCCTTTCTATGGAACCTCCCTCCAAAAAAGCAACCCTTCTCAAATAGTTGTCTTCTATTTTCTTATGTGGAAGGTGGGAAAAAAAGGCAGCTTCAATCTTTTCTTGCCATTTTGTATTAGAGTTTCATTGCTACAAAGGTACCAGTTTCATCTAAGAACCACAGTGGCACAGTGATTAGAATGAAGTACTGCAGGCTGCTTCTGCTGCCTGCCGGCTACCTGCGATTTGGCAGTTCAAATCTCACTGGCTCAAGGTTGATTCTGCCTTCCATCTGAGGTCACTAAAAGGAGGAGCCAGAAAGTTGGGTAATATGCTGACTCTATAAACTGCTTAGAGAGGGCTGTAAAGCACAGTGAAGTGGTATATAAGTCTAAGTGCTATTGCTATCTAGTGGTTAAGGCACCAGACTAGAAACCAGGAGAATGTGAGTTCCAGTCCTGCCTTAGTCATGAAAGCTTTTGGGTGATTTTCAATCAATGACCAGGTGTCTGTGAATTATAGTCCCATTTTAGACATGAAAGCCAGTTGGGTGATTTCAGCCAATCACTCTATCTCAGGTCACCTCTCCTGAATTCTGGGAGTTGAAGTCCACAGGTCTTAAAGTTGCCACAGTTGTACATTTCTGGATTAGAGTAAATCTATATTTTCTATTAGGAAACAGTAACTTCATTGTGTGTTCATCTGCGTGTCTGTTAAAACATAACAGATTTCCCTCTTTCTTTGGAGTTCCTGAGATGAAATCCCCAAATGTTTCACCCTAATAGGAAAATTGTGGTGCTTATCTTAGCAGAAGTCTCTTTATCACAATAGATAAGGTACGATCAAGTCCTATTTGTTTCAGCTGTATCTCCCATTCTTCTAGATTCCATCCTTTTTCTTTTTTTCGAATTTTGTGTCGGTCATCTTTATCAACTCCCTCAAGGCTTTTTTCAGTACCTACTGGCAGAGTCTTCCTTGTTAAGACCATTTTTAATATTGTTTTTTCTTTCATTACTGGCTGCCTATTTAACTTGCCACAATTATTGATAATCAGTGTTATCTCTGATAAGCTGATAGCTCCCAAATCCTAAATATAAGGTCTGACAAGGTCCTATGTAGCTGTTGGCCAAATGACAACAATTAAGCTTTATCTCCTCAATTATCTGGACTCTTATCACCCTATTTCTTCTCAGTTAATCATATCAATTTGAAGTAGGAGCCAAATTATATTATCTGTGTGTTTTCCCAGTATCAAACCAATCAAGCGATATCAGCCAGGTGTCCCTCTGACCTTGTATTAGGAACCTGGCACGTTACACTTTTTCAATTAACTTTTATCAATTGAGTTGTGATTACTCAGTTCGCGTAGCTTTTCAAAATATATTCCCCTTTATCCATGACGGCAGATGAATACGTATTAAATAGAATAACAACTTTTCAGGGATTGATTAACTCCTATTTAAAGGAAATGACTTTTTGTCTTACTATGTCCAGATTTAATTTGTGTAGCATCTTTTTCTTAAATGGCAATTGAACGGAGCAGCTGATTTCTCCCTGTGAATTGAAGAGTCTTCTCTGGAATAGAACATTAAGTTAAAATAGACAGATTTTTTGGATTATGTTCTAGAGCAGAACCAGGCTTTTGTGTGGTTGAATATTCTATTCTGGTGGACGTTTACCCTTTATCCTATCAAATGATGGTCAAAGGAAAATTCTGAGGAAACAAGAACATTCACACCAGGGGTGGGATTCAACCGTTGTTACTACCGTTTTGGTGAGAGTTCATTTTGCGCGTATGCATGCATGTACAGCATTTCCAAAAAACATGAGCTATGCCACCTGGACAGCTGACAAGTGTTGTGCGTGGGTGTACAGCATTTGAAAATCCTCTTCTTTCCTTCTTTTTCAACCTCAGCTGTGCCACGCAAAGCAGCTGAGGTTGAAAAAGCAGGAAATAAAGGACAGNATCCTCTTCTTTCCTTCTTTTTCAACCTCAGCTGTGCCACGCAAAGCAGCTGAGGTTGAAAAAGCAGGAAATAAAGGACAGCCAAAAGCCCTGGTAGGCAGGTGGGCCAAACAGACGACCAGAAGGTTGTCGCAGCAAACTGGTTCGGTGTCATCTGCTCTTCGGAGCTACCAGTTCTATAGAACCAGGCCGAACTGGGAGCATCTTGCCCCTGATTCGCACCAATTATGCTCACATGCTACAACTAAACTTGACATCTGAGTGGAGTATTTGAGGTCTGAATAGAGAAACATTTGTGCACCTTTGATAAATGTTGGGATCAGTGAATCTGTTTCTGGCCCATGTGTTTTTACCTATAACCTCAGAAATCTTTTGCTTTTAATAAAAGTTTCTCATCAGGATTTAAATGTGATTTTTTTTAAAAAATATAATCATTTAAAAATGTTTCTTTCAATAAGTATATAAATATTGCTATGAATACCTATATAACATGTTGTGTCTCTGTGTGCATGTTACTTTGAGTCAATTTTTGACTCCTGGACAAATTTGCAAGGTTTTTTGGAAACATTTTAGAAGTGACAGGTCATTGCCTCCTTCCCAGGGCTGAGAAAGAGTAACTGTCCCAAAGTATCCCAGCTGTCTGTATGGTTAAAGTGGGAGTAGAATTTAAGAGTCTTCTGATTTCTATCTTTGTGCCTTAACCAGCACACCAAACTAGCTCTTGTAACATTTGGAGATTGGAAAATCAGACAGAAAGCTATGTTCTACGGTGTCAAGCCTACATTATAAATGACATAAACCAAGCCAGCTAAAGTACAGTTCTTTATTTGCACACACCGTATAGACAGAATCTTGCCAGACTAAATTTTTACTGCTCTCACCTTAACAGATATAGCTTGGGGAACTACAGGGAGTGGTTGTTTTTACTGTCTTCCTCTGTTTCCTTTCCATCTCTGGACTGGGCTGTTTCTTATCTCACTCCCTCCCTCCTTGGCATGCATGCCCCCTCTTTCCTGGGAAACTGCTGCTTCCCTGTAGTAGCAACAACAATAGCACTTAGACTTATATATCATTCCACAATGCTTTACAACACTCTTTGGGCAGTTTACAAAGTCAGCCTATGACCCCCAAATATCTGGGTCCTCATTTTACTGATGTCAGGATGGAAGGCTGAGTCAATCTTGAGCCCCATCAGGATTGAACTCCAGATTGTGGGCAGAGTTTGCCTGCAATGCTGCCTTCTAACCACTCCACCCCACAGCTCGAAAGCCCATCACACCATCTCCTGCTTTATAGACACATTCCATAACACATATATTAGTTGATGATGAACAAATCCAAGTATTCTTACAATAAGAAATATTGAGTTTGGAACTTTCCAGTTTGAAAAAAGAACAGTGCATGCCTGGCAATGGGGAATTCTAGAATAGCTTTCCTGTGGTGATATCCCAATTGAAGTCTCTTCAATCCTTCATTCTCACCTTAACCATTCAATCACTCAGTTGATTTACCGATAAAACAAATCAGCTTTAAAGTGGCTTCCAGTTAATAAATCATCAAGTTGTAATTTGTGTAATTATTTGAAAAGTACATAAGAAGTGCAAGCTTCATCTACTGCAAAAGCATCTGTGTACTAGCTAAAAAAAGAGAAAGAGAAGGGTGTATTTTTAAACTACCCAGAATGATTATTTATCTGATATGCAACATTATACAGGTTTTGGCAATCCTTTCGTACCTGGGAATATGCCTCCCAGCTCAGCAAGGCTCACGTCCAATAACCATGTTTAAAATTGTGAGGTTAACTGATTAATGACTAAAATGCCTGTAATTAATTTACAACAATTAATTGAAAACAGACCTGATAAAATGTGGGAGAACATGGCAAGCTTTCAATTGGTTTGCAGCTTACAACTCATCCATCAAAGATTGCCCAGCAAACAGGCAGAGTGAAGGCAAATATACATGTCCCAGGCAGTGGTGGGATTCAATTTTTTTTTACTATCAGTTCTGTGGGCGTAGTCTGGTTGGTGTGGCAGAGGAAGGATACTGAAAAATCTCCATTCCCATCCCACTCCAGGGGAAGGATATTGCAAAATCTCATTCCCTCCCCACTCCGCTAATCTGCTTTCCAGCTCTGTTTTCCTGTGCAGGGCAATAAAAGAAGACCCAGCTGATCAGCTGGAACTCAGGATGCAGAGAATAGATGGGGGCAGGGCCAGTCAGAAGTGATATTTGCTGGTTCTCCAAACTACTCAAAATTTCTGTTACCGGTTCTCCAGAATTGATCAGAACTTCTGAATCCCACCTCTGGTTTTGATGCATTTCTCGAGCCAGGAACTAGGAAGGAAGAAAGAAGGAGCAATAAGACTGTCTTAGTATATCCATAGGACACTGGGGGTGCAGATCTGCATGGACCAGAATTCATAATTATTAGATTTCTCAGGGCAGCAGGAAAACAGTTAGACACATATAAGATATAATATGAATGTTTTTGGTTAGCATGTTATATAAGGTTTGTGAAAGGAAATTCTTCCAGCACTAGAAAGATCAGAGTTTCCAATATTTGGCTCTCAGTGCTTTTGCTTGGGCCTGGTATAAAGCAATTCTTCTTTATCTTTCTTCTGATCATTCCAATGAGATTAGAACTTATTTAATTTCCTCCTTTCTTTTCATGAAATCCCAATATTGCAAATTCTTGCTACCATGTTTTTTTCTACTACTCATCTTCTCGGGGCAGCATGGAATGCAGGGCAAAGTAGCTGCAAATACCTTGTGATTACTGTATAAAGCCCAAACTCACTAACTCCAAGGAAGCAGTGGGGCAGGAACAGGCCACATAATGCCTGCTTTCAGCAAAAATTGGCAGCGAGAGAAATTGGTTTTGGAGCCAGAGGAAATGGCAACTTGAATAAAACTAATGTCTTTTTTCTCCACAAGTCTAAATTGCAAGGTTCCTGCAGTACTTGGTAGAAAGAATTCCAGATTTCTCAAGACTGTACAAGTATGGCACACATAGCCCAAGTGAAAACCAAAGGAGCTGAGGTGGTTGATGAGGGTTGTTAATAATCATAAAGGTAAAGGTTCCTCTCTCACATACATGTTAGTTATTTCCGGATCTAGGAGATGGGGCTCATCTCTGTTACAAAGCCGAAGAGCCAGCACTGTCTAAAGATGTCTCCGTGGTCATGTGGCCGGCATGAATAAATACCAAAGGTGCATGAAACACTGTTACCTTCCCACCAAAGTGGTCTCTATTTTTCTACTTGCATTTTTACATGCTTTCAAACTGCTAGGTTGGCAGAAACTGGGGCAAGTAATGGGAACTTACTCTGTTATGCGTCACTAGGGATTCAAACTGCCGAACTGCCAACCTTTCTGATCAACAAGCTCAGTGTCTTAGCCACTTAGCCACTGCGTCCCTGATGTTAACAATCATATGACATGCTTAAATGATGGCCTTCCTTCCTTCCTTCCTTCCTTCCTTCCTTCCTTCCTTCCTTCCCTCATTCCTTCCTTCCTTCTTTCCTCCATATTTCCCTCCCTCCCTCTTTCTACTCTTCTCTATATATCCTCCCACTCTCCCTCTCTTCCTTCTAAAATTTCCAGTCAGTAGTTGGGTCCCTTAAAAGCAATGTCCCCAATTAGACAACCACTGCTTTTTTTTTTTTTAATGAAAACCCATCATTGACCAAATAAATTCTAACTTGGCATCTTGGGGAAACTATTTCCTCACTTTATAGTTTATTGAGAAGTACCTTTAGGGACAGGAAGACAACTCTCTTCAGCAGTCTAGGGAAGCCACGGTTTTGAATCACATTAGCATGCTCCTGAAACAAATAATCTGTGTTACGTCAAAACATCAGCATGGAAATGTTTTGTTAACTTGTTTTAAAATTTAGAAGGTTGTATAAACTCAGCCATTGTTGTTTATCTTATATCAGTTCAGTGATGCAATTGTAAGGCCCTGGAGAGCTTGCAAGAATGAAAACATGACAGAAAATCATAACAAAGTACAATAAATAAACACAACCAGTCAATACAACAGCATTTCCTCTAAGTGTACTGCAATCCAAAGTACCAATGAAATAATGAAATTTTCTCCCCTCTCCTAAAAGTCTACATAGAGGAAAACTTCCTAACCATGGGGATAATAAGCTATCCCATAATGCTGGGGTAGCTGTGGATTCCTGGTCATTCCCTTTGGCCTATGGAGTGCACGATCCACAGCCTGCACCCCTGACTCAAAGGTATAGGTTGGGCGGACTTAAATGCAGGGAAACTGTTGTGGGTATTGTTGTTGTCATTCTTAACACAATTTATTGCCAAGGGTGTAGAAAGGCACTTGTGAGTTTGTCTGTCTCTCATTTCAAAATAATTTGGCTGGTTTCAGTTCTGGATACACTTTGCAATCTGTTTTAGGCCAACCTTCTAATCCAACTTTATAGAGAGTCTGCAATTACAGGATACAATAGATTCCATTCTTTTTCTTGGCTTTCTTTTTTCTTTTGATCAAAGGATTTATAAAAGCTGGAGGCATTCGCATTTGTGTAAGAGAGGACAATAGGGGCTGCTTTCAGCTTGATGCGGACATGCATGTAATTTAAACTTGAAGATGGCCTCTGTGTTTGTTTTCCTCGTATGGCCATTTATACAGATTTAATTGATCAATTGAGTAGAACTCATTAGATTAACTGACTGTAATTTCTAGACGATTCTTCCCTCTGCTGTGAAAACAATTTTGGCCATTTTATGTCTACCATCTGAAACAGAACAATATGATGACTGATGTGTGGCTGCTATCCAATATTGTCTTCAGAGTTGATTGGCAAAGTGCCTTACAAGAGACATAGTGACAGCTGCATGGTTTAATCCTAGCAACTCCATTCAGGGGTAGAATTGGCTAGGAATTTCAGATATTGTGGCCTTCATTCACCTGGAGAGGACCAAACTAAAAACAACCTAATGAGCAACAAGGGATTACAGTTTCTTCTTGGTTACCATCTTTGTTATCATCCACATTGTTAGATGATAATTTCACCTTGGGGGTGGTTGTTAGATTAATAAAAGTTCCCTCTACCTCCCCTCCTCATCCTACTCCCTCCCTCCTTATCTTTTAGCTAGATCAGGGGTCTTCAAACTTGACAGCTTTAAGACTTATGGACTTCAGCTCCCAGAATTCCTGAGCTAAAAGGACTAGAGGAGGAATTCTGGGAGTTGAAGTCCACAAGTCTTAAAGCTGTCAAGTTTGAAGACCCTGAACTAGGTTGAGTATCTGGATTTTTATAGCATTCTATTTATATGTCATTAGGTTTTGTACAGTTTTATGTTTCAATATTGTAAGCCGCCCAGAGTTACCTTGTCACTAATAAATTTTACAAACAAACAAGCAAACAAACAATTAAATAATCCAGATTTTTGCAGCCCGTATCTGGTATCCTTTGTGAAAGACTGACACTGACCAAAATGTACCTATAGTATACAACCCAATAACGAAATTGCAAGATAGCAACTTGTGGCCCATAATACAAACAATAGTGAAAGTTGGTTAGTGAGAGGTAATAAACCAAGAAACTGTATTTCAGCTGTTTTTTCTCAATTTCTGGGCTATTGTACACACTGAATCACAAAAATGACTCATCATCTGTGATTATTTTTTTTTCACTGGTTCAGAAATTATTCATCACTTTCACTGTGACTCTACTATTCTTCCTCCCCCTTCCCTTTGGGGCATTATGACTTCTGGATGCTTTTCTAGAATAGAAAAGTGTAGAAAGGAGAGATGGGATTCATGTATGTGTCAGGATGGCACCGGGAGACACCTTACTGTTTAATAAATTATAGAAAGCTTCATAAAATGTCTGGCAAACACATCCTTCACACACAAAATGTTAACGGAATAACACAAAATGAATAATAGAAGAGGGCTATTGAAAAATTCATAATTTCTGGGCTCCAGCAAAGGGTAGCTTCCATACAGTCTATATTTGCCTTGGAAAAGTGATTAAAATATATATTATTTGTCCTGTCTAGAGGCCATGTATTATTAACTGGTTACAGAAGTGCTATTTGAGAATAGGGTGGGCAAGAAACCATTTCACTCCTTGCAGAAGCTCCAAAGTTTGTAGAGAGGGTGGCCTTTTCTGTTTGACAATTTCAGAACATTTTAACTGGCCATTTAATTATGCTATCTTATGTTGCAAACAGCACTCTGTTGCAAACTGTCACAAACAGCACAAACAACATGGCTGGCTGGGGAATTCTAAGAGTTGAAGTCCACGTCTCTTAAATATGCCCAGGTTGACAAACACTGTTCTGGAAAGTAGGGACACTGGGAGAATAAGTTGGATGAGAGGGGCTGGATGGATACTGTGGTGTATAGAGGTAGGCACATCAGCCATTATCCTGAGCCAAAGCATAGAATCTTAAGATAGCATGGAGCCATTGTGGCTACCAAAGTCAACCCCATACTCAAGACAGGGATCCAGATTAAAGCATCTCTGAAGGCTTTTACCAAACACAACCATCCTGTGGAAAACTTCCTTCACTGATCCTTTCCCCATATTTGACATAATTTAGCAATGGCTTGTCTACCAAGGTTGTATGATAGAATAGAATAGAATAACAGAATTGGAAGGGACCTTGGAGGTCTTCTAGTCCAACCCCCTTCTTAGGCAGGAAACTCTATAGCATTTCAGATAAATGGTTATCCAATCTCTTCTTAGAAACTTCTAGTGTTCGAGCATTTACAACTTCTGGAGGCAAATTGTTTCCTGGATTAATTGATGTAACTGTCAGGAAATTTCTCCTAAGTTCTAAGTTGCTTCTGTCCTTGATTAGTTTCCACCCATTGCTTCTTGTCCTGCCCTCAGGTGCTTTTGGACAATAGCTTGACTCCCTCTTTTTTCTGGCAACCCCTGAGATATTGGGACACTACTATCATGTCTCCTCTTGCCCTTCTTTTCACTAGACTAGACATACACAGTTCCTGCAGCCATGCTTTATATGTTTTCGCCTCCAGTCAGAGGTGGTATTCAGCACGTTCTGACCAGTTCTGGAGAACCGGAAGTGGAAATTGTGAATAGTTCAGAGAACTGGCCAATCCCACCTCTGACTGGCCCCGCCCCATCTATTCTCTGCCTCCCGAGTCCCAGCTGATTGGCTGGGTCTTCTTTGGTTGCCCTGCACAGGAGAACAGAGCTGGAAAGCAAGTTAGTGGGTGTGGGGAATGGGGATTTTGTAGTATCCTTCCTCTGCCACACCCACCAAGCCACACCCAAGCCACATCCACCAAGTCACACCCACCAAGCCATGCCATGCTCACCAAGCCATGCCCACAGAACCAGAAGAAAAAAACATTTGAATTCTATCACTGAGTAGTCAGATGTGCTATTCAGCAGGTTCTGACCAGTTCTGGAGAACCAGTAGCAGAAATTTTGAGTAGTTCAGAAAACCGGCAAATACCACCTCTGACTGGAGATTTTACAGTATCTTTCCTCTGCCACATCCACCAAGCCACGCCCACAGAACCGGTAGTAAAAAAAAAAAAACTTTGAATCCCACCACTGCTCCTGTCTCCAAATCATCTTTGTTGCTCTTCTCTGTACTCTTATCCACCACCTCGAAAAACAAGTAGTGACACATAATAGCCACATGGAAACCATGATGAGATAATGAGACTGATTTGGCTTTTTCCAGGAGTGGTCAAAGAGTGGCTATTTTGGTTTGGGCCCAGGCCCCAAGATTTATGTATCTCTGGACAAATTAAGAGGACTTAAAAAGAAGGAGAAGTAAGATTGCCATCATCAGTGCTTGAAAAGAAGGTTGCCTCTTTATTAAAATCCATGTATAAAGACCTGAATCGTTAACATCTGGCCTTCATGAATTAATCAATGAGTAGTGCCAATTAATTAACTGAGACTTTCAAGACTATTCTGAATGCAATTGCATGGAGGTTGTTGATTTGCTCTTTAGATACAAGCTTGAGAAAAAGAAAGCAGTTTTGCCTGCCACTTATTCAGATACCTGCCACTTTTTATACATGCATCCATATCTACGATTTTCTTTGCCCAATATTTTTGAGCTGGAAATGGTCTGTAAATTTACTCCGAGAAGCACAAAGCCGAAGACACAAGCCTGAAGATCACAAATGAGATTTCGTTGAAACATCGCCAAGATACTTCAAATTTTATACGGGAGAAAACCCGAATAAGCAAAGATCCACATACAAATACCCGCGAAAACCACATATATATGTGTGTGTGTGTGTGTGTGTGTATAAGTTTTTTTAAGCTTTTGCGGGTACTTACATGTGTGCTGTTTAGCTTCCCTCGGGTATTATCCCACGTCATTGTAGTGTTGTTAAAGTTGTAGCAACGTTTCAGCAGAACTCTCTGTCATCATCAGGCTTCTGTATGGATGTGTGTCTCACAGCTTTTGGTTTCAAATTCGAGGCTGGTCCATTCTCATTGGCTAGAAGCCTGGGTCTGTGTTCATGGACTTGGAGTTTGATTGATTGGTCGGTTTTCTGGTTTTCTTCTGTCTGTTTTGTGGCTTTGATTGGCTGGCAACACTCTGTTTTTTGTGTTGGAGGCTTTCAGTGCAGTTTGGCTTTCGTGTGAAAGGACGGCTGCTATTCATCAGGCAAGCTAGGTTTCACCTGGGTGCCTTGGTGGGGGGGTGTTTGAGTTGGAGGCATCAGAGGAGTCTGTCTGTGTCAGCTGTTTGTCTGCTATTGTGGCATGGAGATCTTTCTATTTGAGAGTGCAGGTTTCCAAATGATTGACAGTCTGGTGGAATCATCTGTTCTATTCATGCTTTCAGGTCTTTTTTCAATCTCTATGGCTTCTCTGATGATTCTGTGGCTGGGGGTTTTCTATAGTGGCTAGGGTTTTGTGCATTGAAGTTGATGTTGTGACTGTGGTTTTCATGTGTTGGACTAGTGGAGGAGGTGTGTTCCATCTTTTTTACCTGCATTTTTGTGGTTCATCCAGGCGGGTACTTTATCTTCTATTGGTCTGTCCAATGTATGTGGCCGGGCATGATGCACAGGGACTTGTGTTATATTGCCTTGTTTTCGCAGGTCAATTTTGTCTTTGAGGTTTTAAGGATGGCTGCTATTTTTTTTGTCTTGTTTTGAAGGCAGTTGTGACTGTTTGATGCCTGTGTAGTATCTTACTGATTTTGTCTGTAGTACCTCTTATGTAGGGCCAGGACAGCTGTTCCATAGGTCTATTGATCTTCTAGGTCTGTATTCCTGTCTTAGTGTGTTTTTGGTCGATCAAGCTAGTGATTTTGCTTTTGTGGAAGCCGTTGGCTGTCAGTACTTTAGTCAGGGTGCATAGTTCAGTCTTTTATATGTGTCTTGTCTGCCAGGCGTTTTTGTTCTGGTGATTAGTGTTTTGTCCCATGGAGTTTATCTGTGCTGGGTGGTGGTGGATTGGGCGTTGGAGGTAGCGGTTGGTGTGTATTTTCTTCTGGTATAACGGTGTGTCCTAGTGTGCATTCTGTTCTTTTTGTAGATTAATACATCTAGGAATGGTAGTTGTTTGTTTGTTTTTCCGTTTCCATGGTGAATTTGATTTTTGGGCTGTGTGCTCTTTAGGTTTGTTAGGAAAATTGTTTAGGTTTTCTTTTCCATGGGGCCAAATCACAAATATGTCATCAATGTATCTTAACCATAGTTTGGGTTTGTGGGTGGCATTTAGTTTGTGGAGATTCTGCCGAAACGTTGCTACAGCTTTAAAAGCACAACTACTATGATGTGGGAAAATACCCAAACAAAGCTGAACAGCATACATGTAAGTACCCGTGGAAACTTAAGAATATATATATATATCTTCAGAAGTGGTTCTTTTAATTTAGTTTTGGAGGACAGATGGAATTTCTAAGGGTGAAAGTAAGGGAGGAACGGCTTGCTCAATTGGCAGAATCATCATATTTTTCTCCAGCAGGTTAGCCTGAAACCAATTTAACAGGGACATAGGAATCCACAAACTTCTGATGAGTAAAAATTATTATACAAAAGCCAGAAGCCATTACAAAAGGATTTCAGGAACGTTGATGCATCAAATGGGAGTTTTGTTTTATTAATTAGTGTTCAAATTTCATATGTTTCTTTGCCATACTTGCTCTGGATAAAAGACAAGTTAATTTGTTCTGAGTATTAATTTATTCTGAGATACAGTTTCTAGATGTTCCTTGTTCGATGATGATCTAATCTGGTATCAGATGTTCCAATTTTGACCATGTGAGAACTAACTTTCCAAAGAATCATGTGTGGTGTACCACATACAATTTTAATTTACTAGATAGTTGTGTACATAATGGACATGGAAGAGTAGGTTTCATATTTTAAAATTTAAAAATTGGAAACTACATTAGAAAGAAATGTGCATTCTGTCTACAAGAGAGAGGTATAACAATTTAGGCAGCCATCCAGTTGTGCTATGCATGGTAAGTTGGAGATTCTCTGCTGTTTATTTGGGAAAGAGGAGGGATACAAACTAAAATACATATAACTTGCATAAATTAGCATAGTTAAATATGTGTGTACAGTAACTTTGTGCTGTGGAACAACTCCAACTTATGTGTCTTGAAGTCCTGACCATGTTGGTGTTCTCTAGCTCTGACTAGTTTTTGGTGGACCTTAATTTGCTTTCTTTGGATGTGACTCACAATAATAGTTATATTTGGAGTTTCTTTCATGGCAGCATCAATGTGACCTGGAACTGAGAGATATTATCATCAATCTCTTCTGTGATCAGATTCTTCTCGCTTAGCCCTAGAGTCCCCTGGAAGCATTTCTCACCACAGGGAAGAAGGACATATTCATCCCAAGGGGCTTAATGAATTCTGTTAGGTTTCAAGCAGAGCTTATGGTTATTCCTGAAGCTCTGATCCCATACATGATTTGACTTTGGAAGGGGAAATTGCATCTTTGTAGACTCTTTTGATCCTTCAATCCTGGAGAGATCTATGGTTTTGGGAGGAACTCTGAGGCAAAAGACACCTAGAGTGCCACTAGGGGAAGGTAAAAGCTAAATCTGATTGAGCAGTGGTAAAATATTGGCCTTGTGCCAATAAGAATGAAAAAGCATACCTGTTTTTCTGCCCTTCTGAAGATAGCTATCCAGAAAAATTGTTTAAGGTAACCTTGTTTCTTCTGGTCAAGGGAGGTTAGAGGAACACCTATAAAGTTGCTGCCAAGACTTCTCTAGGCAACTGTCTTATAAGGTTATTCAAAATTACACTGAGTTGAACTCTGGCTATGCAATTTCCTTGGATGTATCTAGGATGGTGATGTCCAACTTTGGCAACTTTAAGACTTGTGGACATCAACTCCCAGAATGCTGGTTGGACACTCTGATCTAGGGCAAGATCTAGCATAGATACATGGGATGAGGGAGAATTTGAACCACTTGGTCTTGAGAAAGTAGACAGGTTGCTCAGTGCTTTAAGTGTGACCATCTTTGTGTTAGATTCATGTCCCTCCTGATCTTCTTTGAGATTGACATGGGGTTTGGTCCAAGCAGTGAGAAATGCATCCTTGAAGGAAGGGATGTTATATCTGGCTTTGAAGTGATTTTCTTTAAGGAAGTTGGAGCGCTTGCCTTGTGAAACATACAGTGATTGGCCTCAATTATTTTATTAATCTTTTATGTTTTATTGTTCTGTGGGGGGGGGTGTTGAGTGGGGAGATATATTTGGGGGATTTGTTGTCCTTTCATTATTTTATGCTTCTATTCAACTGTATGTCACCTAGTGTATATTTGTGAGTAGGGCAACCTTTTAAACCAGATAAATACATAAGCAAGCAAGCAAGTAATCCATAATATACCCAGTACTATGCAGCTTTGTTGGGTCCTCTGTGACACAGGAACAAAATGGAAGACAACATCCAGGAGAAGTATCTGGTTTGGAACAT
This sequence comes from Laticauda laticaudata, assembly GCA_004320025.1. Classification (NCBI taxonomy): domain Eukaryota; kingdom Metazoa; phylum Chordata; class Lepidosauria; order Squamata; family Elapidae; genus Laticauda; species Laticauda laticaudata. The sequence continues at coordinate 20,672 of BHFT01027251.1, forward strand.
TTCCATTTATATCCAGTGGGTCTGTGGATCTAGAGTTGATCTTGCTTGATGTCCAAAAATACCAACTGCTGATCTCAAGACTTGATAGTTGTGCTGGTGAGTTGATTGCATTGTGTCAAAGTTGACATCAGATGGATTATTTATGGAAAGTGACTTTCCTATTGCCAAGCCCCAGAATGGAATATCTCTTACAAGTGATACCACTTATATATCTCCAGTGAAATTGTCCATTGGGAAACAATGCCACACTTCCTATAATAGCCCCATTCTGATTCTTAATCATTCTAGAGTGAGACAGATCATCAAACAGCTAAGATGTGTTATCAACCAATTGTTTTTCTTTATAACCACCTCCACAAATCTAAGCAGTGCTCGGAGCAAAATAAAAGGTAGTCTTCCAGTCCATGTTTTTTATTTTATTTATTTATTTTGATTTGTCAATCACTTACAAAATAAGAGGTATAAGTGTAAACATCAGTAAGAATACAGAAAATAGGTATGATTAAAAGGGGATAATAAGACAGGGATGGGAGGCATGTAAGGTGCACTTATGCATGAACCTTACAGTCCTCTTAGGAATGGGGTGAGATCAATAGTGGATAGTTTGAGGTTAAAGGATTGGGAGTATAATAATAATTTGAATAATCTTAGGCTAGATAAGGAAGAAAATAATAATTTTCCCTTTCTTTCTCAGCAAGAGATTGGAAATGAAGCTGGTTTCCTTCCCCCATAGTTCCTGCCTTGCATCATCCAAGGTAGAATGTCAGCCTTCAAGATTTTTCTCCCTTTGCTTTGCTCCTTTTGGCTGTCATAAGTAACAGGAGGAGGAGGGGGGAATGATTATGGGAATGGCTCTATGGAAGGAAATCTCTATGGATTTTATAGTGGAATTACCTGAAAGTGGGAGGAATACAGTTATTTGGGTAGTAACTGATTTGTTTTCCAAACAGGTACATTTCATACCTTGTCCAAAGATCCCATCTGCGAAAATGTTGGCTAAACTGTTTATTTTACATATCTACAGGTTACATGGAGTTCCTGAATGCATAATCTCAGACAGAGTGTCCAGTTTACCTCAAACTTTTGGAAGGAGTTCCTGAAGTTATTGGGCTCCACCCAGGGCTTAAGCTCTGCCCACCACCCACAAACAATGGGGCTTGTGAGAGAACTAACTTGGTATTAGAACAATATCTTCAGTGTTATATAAATTATCAGCAAGATAATTGGGCTGACCTATTGCCATTCGCTGAGGTGGCATATAATAATTCGGTACATAGTAGTACTGNATAAAGCATTAGATGATGCTCATCAAGCTCATAAAAAATTTGCAGATAAAAAGAGAACTCCACAAAAACCATATCAGGTGGGGGACAATGTCTTTTTATCCAACAGATATTTGCAAACCACTCAAAAGTCAAAAAAGCTTGGCCCTAAGTATGTTGGACCTTTCTCAATTGAACGAATTGTAAACCATGTGGCAGTCCAACTGAAATTGCCAAAAACTCTTTGACGGATCCACCCCGTATTCCACGTTAGTTTATTAAAACCTGAACATACTTCTGACTTGAGACCAACTCAGGTTGATCCTCCTGTACCATTGCTAATTGAAGGTAAACAACATTTTGAAGTTAAGGAAACTTTGGATTCTCAAAAACAAAGGGGTCAACTCCAGTACTTGGTTGCTTGGAAACATTTTCCTAATTCCCAGGCTGAGTGGGTGAATGAGAAGAATGTTAGAGCTCCTACACTTATCAAGGCATTTCGTACTAAGCATCCTGATAGTATGGTGTTGTAACCTGCATTTTGTCTATTACCTTTCTATTTTTATCTTTTTTGGACTAATGTCTCTTTTCTAGGAGGGCCGAATGTCAGCCTTCAAGATTTTCTCCCTTTGCTTTGTTTCTTTTGGGTGTCATAAGTAACGGGGGGGGGAGGGGGAGAATGGTTATGGGAAGTGAGCTGGAGGTGTTACAAACCAGAATTCTATAATGTGAATTGTAAACCCAAATGTACAGGAACTTATTTAAAAATGCACACCTTCAAATTATTACCAGTGTTTATTATCAAACAATATCTGTCATAGTTTTTGTGAACATTATTAAACAGAATTCCGGAGCTAACATGACAGGAGGAGGAATTCTGGGAGTTGTCCACAAGACTTAAAGCTTTCAAGTTTGGAGACCCCTGGTCTAAGCGATTAGATTGGCCAAACCTTTTGGCATTCTGTAGCACAACTGGGCTCACTGGAGAAGAGCCTAATGCCAGGAATGATTGAGGGCAAAAGAAAAAGAGGACAGCAGAGAATGAAGTGGCTGGATGGAGTCACTGAAGAAGTCAGTGTGAGCTTAAATGGACTCTAGGGTCGGACACAACTTCATGACTAACAACAACAAGCACTACAAGAATGATGTAGTTCCCCTCTTCAAAGGAAATGTAGAATGGATCCTTGTTGGGTCCCCTTACCTCCCACGACTGAAG
>BHFT01027253.1:0-62585 GCA_004320025.1 Laticauda laticaudata
CCTTTCTGCTCTGCAATTTAATTTCCTCATCAATGGAAACAAATTAAGTCTCCGCTTGTGCATATTAGATCCGCATCTGCACCGCATCTATTCCGATTATACGGCTTAAACCGCTAATTCGCTGACTCTGTCCTTGTACTTTCTTATTTAATACGAAAAGCCCTAGCAAAAGATGTGCATGCCGCTCCTCTCGGGGAAAAATGGTTCTCGAGAATTTTTGCACCAGTAACGCTTCCATCCCTAGGCTTCCTGTCCGCATTATCAAGCCGTTTCGCGCATGCCGCGCCTGCTCCTGCATCGCAATGCTACTCCAGGTAACCCTCCAGGTCATTCACTATCCCGTGTTCTCACACGCCTTCTGGTTATCCAGACCAGTTCTTGCCCCTTTTGAGAGCGGATAACAACGGATGGAACATTTTTCTTGTCCGCTGTGTCCTTTTTACAAAGGTTTTGCATCCATTGGGCAGTGTGACAGGGCCTTTAAAGTGTTGTTTGAATTCAGTCAAAGTTAAACTTTATTTTCTTTTCATTGCAACCTGAAAAAATAAGTGCTGGGGCAAAATGAGAATGAATATTGCTATATTCTCAATGCCAAATAAGCACCAATTTCAACATGACTTGATGTTTTAATTCTTCTGCTTGGAACTATTGGCTACTGTGGCAGCCATGAGTTGAAAACATTGATGACATGGAAACAAACAACAGCATTCTTCTTCCAATAACTTTAATTGCAAAGAAATAAAATGCAGAAATCAACAAATGCACGCATCTACCCATTTAGGGATTTTCCATATAATCATTTTAAAGGAACATCAGCTACATATGTACTTTATACACCATTATTCAACTTATAAAAACATAAGTCTTGTCAACAGACTTTCAACTGAAAATAGATCTGTGAGAAAAAAATCTGTGCATAAAACAGTTTTAGTTTTCAGGGCTCTTAAAAAACTAGATTCATTCAGGTCTGCAGCAAATCTGGGTACAATTAGTTCCTTTTTTTCCCAATCTTCTGTTATTTTTGTCAGTTTCCCATTTTTTAAGGAAGTATGTATGAAAATCAGCACATAACAGTCAGTAGGGCTGGCCCTGCTTAAGTCTTAGATTATCTACCATCCCAGACTTGTTGACTTCAAGTTGATGGGTTTTATTATCAGTTCTTGCCATGACTGGCAAAAAGCTTCAGCTTCTAACAGCATTTAGACTTATATACTGCTTCATAGTGCTTTATACTCTCTAAGTGGTTTACAGAGACAGCATGTTGTCCACCACAATATAGGTCCTCTTTTTACCAACCTCAGAAGGATAGAAGGTTGAGTCAACCTTGAGCCAGTCAGGATCAAATGGCTGGCAGTGAGCAGAGTTAACTTGCTATGCTACATGTGTCACTACAGGGCCTAATCACTTTCAGAAATTGCTCGCTAACTACTTTTCAGTTACTAGAAAAGTTTCAATTGATACATTTTATAGTACAAGATGAGTTTCTTTCAGTCCTTAAGCCCATGTCACACATCACCAACGGATGAAAAGAGGATGTAAAACAGAGAGAAACACTTGCCATCCGTTGGTTAACGCGATGCATCCGTTCTGTACTCACTGCGTCAGTTTTTCACCCTATCTATCCGTCCAGCATCCGTCTACTGACATTTCATCCGCTCAAAAAGTTTTGAGCTGCACAAAAGTTTTTGAGCGGATAAAGTATCCAACATGTCCGTTATACATCCGCTAGGCATATGGGGAAGCGTTTTTTAACGTTTTACATCCTCTTTGCATCCGTTGGTGCAGTGGGACACGGGCTTTATTTATAAAACCTTTTGTTCTTGCTCCATTTGTCACTTGTTTCTGTGAAAATATAGTGTAATATAAAGAGTTAATTAAGGAGGTGTGGCAGCTGAATTTCTGGATGCCTTACAAAGTGTTAATTAGTTGCAGTAAGTCCTCCTCCCAAATACTGAGATTTATTAATGCCATAAAATTCCAATTAATTGCAGATCAAATCACTTCCTCCATGATTTGCCATAAACACGTTATCCTTTAGTGAGCACATGCTTCCCCCCACACCTATGAACCTCCTTTGACCACTTTCTCTCTCCATTCGGAAGATAGCCAGATTCCTTTTAAGAGATTAATAAAGCAGAACAGAATGGAATAACAGTTGGAAAGGACCTTGTAGTAGGTCATCTAATTCTAATCCAAGCCGCTGCCCAAGCAGGAAACCCTACACCATCATTGACAGGTGGCAGTCCAGTCTCTTCTTGGAAAGCTTCCAGTGATGAAGCTCCCACAACTTCTGAAGGGAAACTGTTCCATCGGTTGATTCTCACTGTCAGACAATTGTTTAAATGAAGTAATTCCTTCCCTTCGAATGCTATTTTCCTTTGCAAATTTGTCAGTTGCACCAAGCTTGTCCTGTGCAGATCATCATGCCGTCAATGGGACATGAACAATCGGGCTTCAAAGAGGATTCCGATGAAGTGAGCGCACGTCTTTTTGCGCACAGACAACCGTGCACGTTGTTTCAGCCCATCGCATTACCTATCAACTGACAAGGCGCTCCGAAGGGACGCTTCGATCTCCTCAGACTCCACTCCGGGGCCCCACGCCGCTCACGGTCAGCCCCCTCCCCCCCTCTTCCTTTTGAGACCGATTGCCCGGCATCCTGCAGCCAAAAAAACCCGTTACGGGAAGCGCCTCCTCCCCGTTTGCCACGCCCATCACCGCCACGTGACCACCAGGTCCGCCAATGGCGGCCCGAACGGCTCCTCCCCCCTCCCCCCCCCCCCCNTCCTCCCCCCTCCCCCCCCCCCGTGAGCCGCGTCGCTGCAGTTATAGCCGAGAAATCGGTAAGCGAAGGCGTCTCCGCCGCTGGACTGGAGGGCGATGGTTCGCGGCCTGCCGGGGTTGCGCAAGTAGCCGGGAGGAGAGGCGAAGCGGTGAGTGGCGGAGAGGATGGGGGTGGGCTCACGAGTTCGACCTCCGTTCCCCATAACCCCGTTGGGAAGAGGGGAGCGCGACGAGAAGGGCAGCCGCCCGAGCCAGGCCAAAAGGAGGAGGGTTTGGCGGTTTCCAACCCTTCCCTCGACTCCCCTGGATGGGTGCTAGTCCTTCTCCTTAGGCCCTCGGAGATAAGAAACTTCCTTTGGGGCCGCCGCAGGGCCCGAAGGAAAGTCCACAAGTTGCCCTCGGCGCCCAAGAGGACCGCCGGCCTTGGAGCTTGCCTGGCTGCATTTTTATCGAGGCGCACTTTTCGGTCAGTCGGTCCAAGAGCGGAGCCCATTTTCCGCTCTCCGGATCAGGCTGGCGCCGCCGGGCTTTTCCAACCATCCGTTTCTGGGAGCAAAATGTGGGGCTGGGGGCGGGGAGGGGGGGGGNCCATCCGTTTCTGGGAGCAAAATGTGGGGCTGGGGGCGGGGGGGGGGGGGGGATTTCCCAGCGCTTTTTATTTTCCTGTATGCTTTTCTGATGTGTTCTGTGTGTGTACGTGTTGGGAGGGGGGGCTGGAAAATTTCACCCCACCCTCTTGATTTTATTTTGTGTTCGGGACAGTGTTGGGCAATGACCCTCGATCCGAACTTAAATAAACAAGCCCGAGTGACCCTATTTTCTTTAAAATAAAAGACGCCAGCAGATGGGGGGGGGTTTGTTGGGGAGAGAAGCCTGAAGCGGGATTAAAAACGGATTAAAACCGGTCATCGTTTAGGTTGGTAACTTTGCGAAGGGAAATTCGAGAGCCCCAGGAAGGAAGAGGAAACTTATCCTCATAATGGCTATAAAGTGTGACAAGGTTCGAAGTGACAAGAAGCAAGTTCTGTGATCTGCATGGAAAGGCACCGTTTGTGCAGTAAAATATAAATGATTAAAATAAAGGAGGAAAGTAATTTTATGGAAAAAAATCCAAAGGAAGGCTTTTGAAATAAAAGACTGTCTTTTATCTACATGGGGCCGCTCTAGGTTTGATTTGTGGTAGATTGGTTGGTAGGCTTGGAAGGAACAATTTATGGTGAATACTGAAGTTATCCTCAGTTCATTTCTCCTTTCCTGACATCCTTTCAACATCTGTTCTGTAAAATAGAGCAAAACAAACTGTAGGTAGTCCTTGATTTACAACCATTTAGTGTCAGCTGGAAGTTCCAACAAGGCTGAAAGAAGTGGCTTTCAACCCTTCCTTGCGCTTAGGTGCTTGGCAATCCGGCATGTATTTACAATGGTTGCAGTGTTCAGGGGTTGCGAGATTGCCATTTGTGACCTTCCCAGCTGGCTTTCCATAAAGTCAACAGCAGAAGCAAGATTTGCTTAGTGACCATATGGTTCATGGTCATATAGCAAAAAAAGGTTGTAAAATTGGATGAGACTCAGTTTACTGCCTTGCTTAGCAACAGAAATTCTGGACTCAGTTGTGATTGATAATTGAGGTTTACTTGTAGTCATTTGGTACCAAATGAATTCTTTCATGGCTGTAGTCCTTCCTGTCTTTCTGTCCCCCTAAACTGCTTTAAAATTCTGATCTCTGGATTGTAATGATCTGCTTTTTTGTATCTGTATGGTCTTTTACAAATGGAAACCTCGACTTGGGGCTGTATCTTATAGGACCACATGAAATAATGCATAATTAGATGTACACGCTACAGTGTACAGGTAGTCCTCAACTTATGACCAATTGACTCAAATTTTCCATTGCTAAGCAGGGCAGTTTAGTAGGTTTTGCCCCATTTTTTGCCATATTTAAGTGAATCACTGCAGTTGTTCAGTGAGTCATGCAGTCATTAAAGGAATCTGGCTTCCCCATTGACTATGCTTATCAGAAGCAGTTGGGAAAGCTACAAATGGTGATCACATGACCCCGGGAGAATGCAACTGTCATAAACGCATGCCAGTTGCCAAGCGCTCAAATTTTAATCTCATGGCCATGGGGATTCTGCATTGGTTGTAAGGGTGAAAATTGGTTATCACTTTTTTCAGGGCCTTTGTAACTTTGAACAGTCACTGAACGAATGGTTGTAAGTTGAGGACTACCTGTAGTATGTATAAAGTCTGGATGTCAGAGAAAGGATGCCTAGAATTTTTTATCAATTACATTTCAGTGTTCCATGTTTAGGAAGTATTTTTGTGTATGTGTATATCTTATGTGTGTGCTGAAGCATCTGTTCATTCTTCCCAGTTGTATAAGTTTATCACGAAGATAAAGAGTTATGATGTAGTTCTGTACAATGTTTGTATCACACTATTTAAAGTCCAATGCCTATAATTGCACTTAATTGTATCTTTGCTTACCTTTGTTTCTCTTCTTCCTCTTCTTTTTTTCTGTCTCCCACCCTTTCTCAATTAAATTGATTTACAAAAAATTCTGTATTGTTTTTTACATCAATATAAGAAAAGTTACAAGTAAATAGCTACTATGTATTTTAATTCACAAAGAGTTTAGTAATTGGCAGTACTGTATATAATATCTACCAGTTGTAATAAACTTTGAAGCATTAATTATAACTGAATAGTTTTGTTTAATTTAAGTAATAGTTGAACTGCATCATATGGAGAGAGCTTGTTGTGCCCACGAAGGAAAATTCCGCAGAAGAATGTAGTGCTGTCACATATGTGAGCATAATTTCCTATATGCACATTTCTTGGCAAATTTGAGTTGTATATTGAGTACTCTTGAAAGCATGATATTCCCGAAATTTGTTGTCTGTTAACCTTAAGTTAATACTTTTCTACAAATAGTAGTAGAAAGGAGCAGGAGCAGCCAGAACAGTCAGTTCTTAAGAAATTCCTCAATTGTTGTCAGACACATACAAGGAAGCCTTTATTTTTTTTTGTTTTCCTGTTTCATATAACATCTTGTTATTTTTTCACAGAAATTATAAAATACCTAATAAGTATCTTGCAAAGTCAATGTCAGAAAAAAAAAGAATTGGCAATCAAACATTGCAACATAAGGTTGGCTTCTAAAAATAAATGGAATAAATTTCATGTACCTTTTTTTAAATAGAGAAGATTAAACTAGACTACTAGTCTTAGCCATCCCCATGCCACATCCAACATTCCCTGCTAACTATAAGAACATCAGTCAATGTTAGCATATTTCAGCCAGTATGCCACAAGCCCGATGTACTGATGGTGCCAACAGGAAGAACCTACTCCAGACCCCATCTATCAAAAAATTCCATCTGTCCGGATCCGGAAGAAAAGCCTTCTCTGCTGCAACTCCCACCCTTTGAAGGATCTTGCCCTTCCCACCGTCCTATTCTTCTACAAGTACCTAAAGACATGGCTCTGCTGGTTGGCCTAAATAGGACCAAATGGAGAAGTTTCACACTAGAGGTAGCTGCTAGATTAATGGCAGATCCACTTCCCCATCCCTTACCCTCTGCTCTCCATCCATCCCTCTTTTTTTTTTATGACCATATACTGTAATTGTATTTCTTGTTGTATTCTTTTTATTGTTCATTTTATTGCTGTGTTACCTCTTGTTCATTCTCTTTTCTTTTCTTTTTTTTTGTTTTATTGTTGTAAGCCTCCGAGAGTAGCCTCACGGTGAAATAGGCAACAAATAAATTTAACAAATAAATAAATATTCAGTCTGTTCTATGCAAAGTATCTGTACTTTTTACAACCTTGTAGCCCCTCTTCAGAATAACCTTATAAACCAACAAATAAGCCACATTTAATGTATTTATGGATAAATGTATAAGAAATTGCTGTGAAATTGGAGGTATTCAGGTTAGGAATGTGTACATCTTTTGTATAATTATTATGTAATCTTGGCTGACATGATTTGCAGCATATTTTAAACCATATAATACAGTGGGAGATATTTTTGATGCAATTGAATTATGCATCGTAGAGATATATCTAAAGTTGAGAATATATATCTCTCAGTTGATAAATTGAGAGGAGAATTATAAGAGAAATAGTAACGAGAACTTATGGTGTGAAGATCCACAGAAAGAAAGGTGGGAAATTTAAGGAACAAAATGCAATGACAGCATCAGTGGATGAATGTGCTGAAAACAATTGTGGTTTACAAGGGTAGATCCCAACTTCCATTTTCAGCCTCTTGCCACCCTCAGCCAGCAAAAACAAAGCTTGGGGTGGCCACGGAGCTCGGGAGAGTTGCGCGCAACCCTTGTGAGCTCTGTTTTCGCTGGCAGAGGCATCACGGGCCGGTCCTTCACTGCTTCCAGAACAGTTCCGCAGGCCAGATCTTAGTACCCTGCAAGCCAGATCTGGTCCCCAAGCCTTGAATTTGACATTCCTGCTCTAGACAGACTCTTGATTTGCATATAAAAAGCTTCTGCTAGATTTTTAACGGCTCACACTGCAGAAAGTAATAATTTGCCATGAATCGAGAATGTGTCATATCTCTTAAATAATGACAAAAGATTCAGTTGTAAACTTGAAGCATTCTGACCTACATCATATCTCTTGGAAGAAATTTATTAGAGAATAATTCTACTTCACCAAACTTTGATTTATTTAATTATAATTAAATGAATTTATATGAATTAACATAAGCAATTGTGGAAGGGGCTACTCTTATTTCCAATTTTTTATTAAACTCTATATGTCAGTACCTTATCCAAGTGACGTCAGTTATATAAATTACATATAGACCTTGATTTGCTGTCATAATTGAGCCAAAAAGTTCTGTTGCTAAGTGAAACAAGTGAATTTTGCCCCATTTTACGACCTTTTTGTCACACTTGTTAAGTAAATCACTGCAATTGTTACTTTGGGAACAGAGTTGTTAAATGAATCTAGCTTTCCCATTTACTTTGTAATAACATGATCCCAGGACACTACAATCATAAATATGAATGAGTTGGCAAGTATCTGAATTTTAATCATGTGATCATAGGGATGCTGCATGTGAAAAATGGTCATGTTACTGTTTTCAGTGCATTTGTAACTATCAACAATCATTAAATGAACTGTGCTAAGTCAAGGACTATCTTTATTCAATTTCTATAGAAAAAAAGTGAAATTCCATATTTTGGCACAAATTCAAAAATATATTCAAATCTCTGAATCAAAGGGTACAAGAACAGAACAAGCCCATCTGTCAATGACTCTGTGGCTTACAGTTCAAAAATTTATAGTTTTTATAATCTGTAAATTATAAAAAAATATACTGAAATACTAGAAATATTTTAAAACAAAAACATAGAAGCATCCAAATGAAACATACATAGCAGCCTAGATAATTGATGCTAATGAAAATTTGGTCTCTTTCTTGCAAAGTCTGTTGAATTGAAATTTTACAGTAATGTAGCTGAAATATCCTAGATTAACAAGTCCATATAGCTAAGGATATAATATCATATTAACTGTTTCTTATGATCTTATTAATTCAGTAAAAGGTTTACTTTTTGAACAGAACTTCATTATGTTGGCAGAATAAAATGGATAAGGAGCATTTGTTCAAATGATATGGGCTTGTTCTGTTATTGTCCTGCTTTGATTTACAGAGATTTAAATATATTTTTGGATTTATGCCAAAATATGGAATTTCATATTTTTGTTTTCCTCAAAAAGTCCAAAAGGAAACTTCCAGTTAGCACTAAAATTAGTGTCTTTTCTCTAATCAAGGCTGTCGGGTTCACCATCTCTGCCAATTATCATATATAAGAACAAAGTACCATATCATTTTTCCAACTTTTATCCATCAACCCCATCAGAAATATCTCTGGTTTTGACTGTACAATTACCTTTTTTTAAAAAAATCCTGAATGTGTTCAGTCCAGAATTCTTTAGCTTTTTTACAAGTTACCCAAAATGATGAAAAATCCCTTCTTGAAGTTTACATTTCTAGAACATATTTGAAATACCCTTCTTGTAGTAAGAGACTACTCTGATTGACTTATTTGTATCGCAAGCCAAAAACTCAAATAAAGGAGAATATTTGTAGCTCAGTTTTGAAATGAGGGGTCCTTGGTGCTCTCTGAGCTTGCTTGTTTTCTTGCAGAAATTTCTTAAAGTAGGTAACATCAGTGTTAGTAAGGAGTGAGGGTTGCTCTCAATTTATATTCTAGTGGCTTGCCTGGGTGTTATGGTGGTAGTCTTAGCGATTCTTTGGTTGAGCTGTTCACTGTTGGCTCTTTGGCAGTTTCTTGACTTGGGTATTATTTACTTGATTGTTGGTCTGCTGTTAACCTTGGAGTTAATCTATGCTGATCTGAATGCTGACTGCTGCTGAAGTATAACAACTCATCCCCCACCAACACTGACAAGAAAAGCCACCAGAATATAAACAGCAAACAGCATTCCTTAATAGCACTGATGATGTTACCTAGTTTGGATAATGAAATTTCTGTAAGAAAACAAGCAAGCTCAGAGAGCACCAACCACCCCTCAGAAAACTCAAAGCTTTATAGTTACAGGCAAGTACCAGCAGGTGTCAGTGAAAATGCATTCCACTACAAATAGACTAACCTGGTTACTATATATTCTGATAGATCGTCCCAACCAATCCAGTTGGTTAGAATATTAAAAAAAAAAAAAGCATTATGGAAAAGCAAAGCCCAAGAAAAGTAATAGTTTTAACACCAGAGACTCAAGAAAAATTAAACTTTCCTTTTAGATTTAAAAGGAAATCTTCCCTTTTTGTCATTAACTTTCAGATATGTACAAATTACAGGTCATAACTAGCTCTCATTCATTGTAACTTTGAACAGTCATTGAATGAGTTTTTGTGTTCTGCGTGTATGTTTGATTTTGACTGAACTTTCTATCATGCTGAAGATAGCTGAACTTACCCACTAGGAGATACAGTACCTTCATACAAATACATGACTGATTCACCATTGTAAAAAGTGGTTGCATAAATGTGTTTTACAGACTTGGATCAAAATGTTTTCAAAATGGGGCATGTCAATGCAAGGTGTCTACGTTCTCCTGAGCATTTACTACTTTGGAGGTAAGTCTGTAATGATGAATTATATCGCTGGTGAATGAGACTGATTTAATATTGTGCTAAAATTACATTAGTGATTTTGAGTATAAGTTTGAAACTTAGGTTATAGAAAAAGAATGTATGTAAAAAAAACTGTATAGGTTCAGAGTTTTCTACTCTGAGGTGCTAGTTATTTGTGGATTAAAACCTTTTAAATAGATACTAATTCAAATTTATTGAGACAGAGTCAAATAAAACAGCAGCAGATTAATAATTGAATTAAAGGATACTAATTGACTTATGTCTTGGGTTTAGCAAGGGAACAATAAAATAATTAGCGTTCCAAGCATCATAGGGGACTAACCAGACAAGTTGATTTAAGCCCATGAGGCTCGAGTTCTTAACTTTATTTGGAGTCCCCCAAATTAAGAACAATCTCATTGCCATGTTTTGATGAGTCGCCAACAGCAGTGATACCATGACATTTGCAGAAAATACCACTGAAAATCTACATCTGCTCTTGATTTGATCAAGTGATGTTTTAGCTCTGTCTTTCTGTGCTACTTACCTCAGTGTCAGTAGATCTACTCGTTTTAAGATGTTTGCTCTGGTTATCTCAAAGGAAATATAACACTTCTATACAGTTGATTCGTTACACTCTTTAATTACTGATCCTATTCTAATTTTATAATAATAAAACTATACTATTCTAGTTCTAGAAGAACTTGTTCTTAGAAAATATATTAATTCCTAGCCTTATGCTAAAATTTAAATAGACATTAATACAGATAGCAATTATCAAGCTTTTTTCGAGTTTAAAGCCTAAAATAAATCAATAAAAGCCTAAAACTCACCAATTTGCAAGGGAAATGTTCTGTTTCTCCTCAAGACCGTGTAAAATTTCTGATTCTTTATGTTGTGAGAGACACTAGTCATTTATGTCAGACATCCCCAAGAGAGAAGTTGATTTTTCTAGTGTAGTTTTGAGAAGGCTGCTGTTGTTTTCTATTTTATTTGTTGTTTATAGCAATAAGTATGTTCTCCAGAGGAAAAGTAAATGTAATCATTTCTCTCAGTTTCAGATGGGATTCTGAACATGTGTGGATATATCGTCCCAGAGTCACCAGTAAAATTGTCCATTGGTTCCAATTTTACAGCATTTTGCATTCTCTATAATAATTGCCCTTATGGTAAAATTCGTGCTGAGCAAGTTATCTGGAAAATGAAAACAACAGCTGTTCCTAAAGAACAATATAGCGTAATAAATGAAACTGTTTCTAGTGTAACATTCAATGATACTAGTACATTGGTTTCTCCTCTGACTTGCAACATTTTAGTACCTGGTGGTTTAGTACAGAACATCTATGGAATTCAATTTGAACTGGGCTGTAAGTCATTTTCTTTAATTTTTCTGTGGCTGGGACTGTGGGGAAAATTTTTAATGCTAGCATATATTAAATTACTTATCTTTTAAAAATCTTCCCATTGCATGTTCTTAAATTTTAGTTTTATTTGAATTCAAAAGAGGACAAATCAGTATAACAAATATTCTGGCAAATGTAATGAGAAAGGCTAAATAATTTTTCAATTATTTAAGTACAATACAAAAATGAAAATATGTTTCTCTATTTACACAATTAGAGTATATTTTCTGAGAAAGTATGATTACATTTTTAAAAACATGGAATTTTAAAGTTGCCTTAAGCTTCTGAAAAAGATTGAAATATTAGTAAGGTACAAAAATATTTGTGGTTAGATGGGCATGTAATTATTTTCTTTTTTATAATTGTTAATGAAAAACCACTACTTCAGGATTTGGGTATGCAATTTAATATTTTAAACACATGGACAATTTCCATATATTTGCTGCCATTGCTCTAATTCAGTTATGGTATTAGATGTGCTAGGCTTAACATTAATGAAAAGATAGTCGTGCAAGAAAATATAAAGAAGGGAATCTGGAAAGTATTTCCTTTTTGCATTGGATCAAGGTCCTAGCTGTGATCTTTGATATAGGAGAAAGGAATGGTATTTGGGAATTGCAGATATTCCAGCCCATACTGTTTATAGAAGTGACTTTAAGCATTCCACAGAAGCTTAACAAGGGTAAATGAAAGAAGAGGGATGGAAAAAGTATTTGCATGTATCCTTTTGTTGTCACAATTTTGAACTAGTTTCTGCTATGTTTTGGGTTTTTTTTCCTTGCAGTTCCTCCCGAGAAGCCTACAAACTTAAGCTGCATTGTGATTCAGACAGAAGCATCATCCTTTATTCATAGATGTTCCTGGGAACCTGGAAGAGATACATTATTGAGCACTAATTATTCTTTAAAGCATAGATGGTAAATATCTTTTAAAATGAACCATTTAATTTTTTAATGTGTTTGATTAATTTTAAAGGAACTCCTGATCTTCTCAAATTAATGGTTTCATATCACAAACCTGAAATATTTTATGCAGCCAGAAATTGTGGGATCAGTTTCCCAGTGAACTGTAAGCAGTTCTAACAGTTTGTTCCAAGAAATGTTTCAATTTAAGTAAAGAAATACTTAATTCAGTTTTAAGCTCACTTCTTAGACTAGAGTAAATTTCATTTAGTTCTGTGATATTTGCTTGTGATTATGTCTCAGATTATATGAGTGTATCCTTGTAGATACTATGACATCAAGATACTAATACATTTAATATGTCAAAACGTGTTTCTTTTCTTCATCTAGGCCAGCTTCAACATTTTCTGATTGTATACCTCAAGATAGTAATAATTCTTGTACTATTCCTGATGTCGTCTTTTTTGTCACCTTGGAAATGTGGGTACAAGCCAGAAATGAACTTGGAGTAGCTGAATCTGACCACATTAAATTTGATCCCATAACTCGTGGTAACTATGCTCCTTTCCATTAATGAATGCTGAAGAACTCTCATTAATTCTTTCACTAACATTTGAAATCTTTTCCTCCCCCACAAATAGTCTGAATTTAAAGAAGAATATGACTCAAAGCATATAAGCCTCTTCTACATAATATTTGTCAACAGCTCTTTGCAATACCTGAATGTCTTTTCTGGGCTCCTGCAACTTCGTTTAATCTAAAAAGAAGGCTTTTGGTTAAATGAATTGCCAGCAGGAGCCATGAGCACATTCATGCATGCTCCAAATCCAAATGTCAAGAAGTACTGTTTATAATTCTAAATGCAGAACATTGGAGTCAAAATTAATGGAATATACTCAACAATAAAACATTTTTCTCCCTTTGTTCCTAGTGAAACCACTGCCTCCACACAAGCTGTCCCTCAATTCAGGAGAATTTCCTAGAATCCTAAGGATATCATGGGAAAACAGATTTAAAGTAACTCAAACCTTGAAATATAAAATTCAGTATAAGATTTTGAACAGCAATGATTGGACTGAGGTAATCCTATAGCTATTTTTTATTATGACAATTTCTGTTTTATTGTACAGATAGCCCTCAACTAGCAACTGATCAGTTAGCTACTGTTCAAAGTTATGAGGGACCTCCTGGAATACTTGTGACACGATTCCGAATTTATGATGGCCACCATTCCCTTCCCCACTGACATATGACTACATTTAGGGCACTTGTCAACCAACTCGAATTTATGGCCGTTTGTAGTGTCACATGACCTCATTTTGGTTGATAGCTTATATTTACTTCTACTTTTTGGCAGAACCAACCCATAGTGAACAATTGGTTCATTTAATGACTAATTCAAAAAAGGTCATGGAATCAGATTGTGCATGGAAGAAACCCCACAAGTATTGCACATCTGAAAGCAATTATGGAGGGCTAGGAAACAAAATCTGGCTAATGTCAGAAGCTGGTAGGCTGTCATAATAAATGCTTACTTAAGATTACTTCTACCAGATATTAGAACCAAGGTGTATTTACCTTTTACTCAAAAAGAAATGAATAAATCTCTTAATTTTTGGTTGAATAAATCACATGATGTACAGATAGCCCTCAACTTATGACTGCAATTGAACCTGAAATTATGATCCTAGGTTATGGCAGTCAGTAAGTGGGTCATTATGTGACTGCCCAATTTTATTGCCATTTTGTGGCAGCTGTTAAGTGAATCCATTTTCTTCAGTGAATGTTTTTTGCCAGAAACTGGAAATAAATGCTTCACATCATAAAACATGGTGAAACTGGGATGGTACAAACTTCTATAAGTACCTTTTTAAGACTTTAAAGAGAAACATACAACACGGCCATTTTAAAATTTGTGTGAGTGTCATAGTGAATGAGTATCATACACTTACGAAATTCAGTTTTGTTTTCAGATTCCACCTGAAGATACAGCTTCGCGGAGAACTTCCTTTACTCTCCAGGCACTTGAGCCAAATACAGCGTATCAAATTAGACTGTGTTGTGGAATTAATTTGTCAAAGTACTGGAGTGATTGGAGTGAAGTAATTGGATTCACTGCTGAAGACAGTAAGCAATGTTTATAATTGTTCATTTATCTGGCCCCATGATGTCAATACATTAAATAGTTATATGTCTACCCTGTAAGCTAAAAAGAGCATAAAAGGAGATCTATAACTCCATGATCAAAGAGCCTGAAAATGGATGATCATTGCTGATGATCATGTCAAGGATGAGATGTCTGATACTTAAAATTATTAAAATTATTAATATTATCTCTGAAATTAGTAATTATCTTTGCTTCAACGATTCCATTGGTTATATAAAAACTTTAATCATAATATTCCTTTGAGGATTATGTGTTTTCAAATGTAGAGTTCAAGAGGGCTCTGACTGTGTAAATAAAGAATTAAAATGACTTTTAGGATCATCACAGAAAAAATACAGGACAGATAATACAAAGTTTTACAATGTTACAAGATAATTGTTTCAGGTATTATGGATAAAAATTACAGAGGCTGAGATGTTCCATCTTCTGTAAATTATAACAGCATTTTTACTTTAGCTTGAAAATTGATATTAATGAAAAATCCATTAGTAATGCAGAGAAAGGGACTCTTGGATGAAGGTTTGGTGCACAGTATTGTGGAAGTCTTGTACATTTTTAAAAACTTTTCAGTGTTACCATAGGATATTTAATACCACTAGAAGATTAAAATATGTAATCCTATCTCACATTGTTGTTAAGCTTTATTATAATGAAGCATATGTCAAATTGACTTAAGACAGATTTTTTTAATTTAAATATGCATTTAATAAAATGAATTGTGAGATTTTCTAAAATCTAGATGTTTGAATTTTATCCTCTGTTAGGACCATCTAAAGGACCAGTTCTTTGGCGTAACATTAAAACTTCTGACTCAGCAGGAAATTGGACATTAAGCCTTCTTTGGAAGGTAGGAAAAAATTATGTATCATGAATGTCTGGCTTTTGATGTTCTTGGCAGCAGTAGGTATCTTTCATGTTCTAATACATTCATATGTTGCAAGTAAATGTGCAGTGTTATAATGAATAGTATCGCTATTGCTTAGTGCAGCAACTTCATGACGTATCCTTTGGGACAGATATAACTACTAAAAACCAAACATAGTGTAAAATCGTGTTTCTCAAACTTGGCAACTTTAAGATGGATAGATTTCAACTCCTACAATTTCTCAGCCAGACACTTGCCATGGCTGAAAAACACTGGTATAAGGGATTTGCATTGATCTGATGGCTATACTTGGCTTTTGAATGACATGAAACTATGCTCCAAAAAGTAGCTAAGATCATGACAAGATCTATTTTTGATCTAATTTAATCACTTCCCTTATGTTTAATCATTTTCTTCAGTCTGTCAAAATTACAAATCAGTGAACTCAGAAGGGGGTAAGAAACTTTAATAACTCCCTAAAGCAGGGGTCCCCAACCATTTTGATTCTGTGGACTGGCTTTGGCAGCTTCAGGAGAATGGTTTGCCCATGCAATCTAAACCCCACACATACGCAAATGAAGCTTCACACACTCGCCTGCTGCTTTGGTGACCCCGTTTCCAACAAGTTATGGCACGTTTATGGTCTGTGGCCCAGGGGTTGGAGGTCCCTGCCTGAAAGGCTTTCCAAGACTACACCTCTCTTAGGAGGATAGGAAAAGATAGGAAAACTTTTTTACTGTATAAAAGATACATAAAAGTTTTTTAGCCTTTGGTGCTGTGTGTTCTAAAGAGTCAAGTGGCATCCATAAATCCTTCTGTTATAACCATATATACATACATTTCACTGGGTTGTAGAAATCTTAAAAGGTTGTTTGAGAAATCTCATAAGAATTTGGATCATATTCTGTTTTGAGTAGAATTTCTTGAAAAAAGTGAAAGAATATGATTAATGTCGATATCTATTGAAGTTGGTAAAGAAATCAGGTTTTAGCTTATAACTGCATTTAATAAAATGTAGTTAAAAGCAGCAAAGATAATGAAGCATAATTAGATTGTGCTTTTTTTTCAGGTAGACACCGATTACCACTGCATGTTAACTTCTCTAAGATATTAACAATGACATTAAAATTGAATGTATAAAACATTAATTTGATTTCTTTGTAAACATTCTCAAGTCATTCCTATATATTATGTGTATTTGTAATTCTGTTTTTTGATCATCTGAATCAGTGTCCAAATATTGCTGAATATTATTTCTACCTATGTGTGAAATAAACAGAACATGAATAGCAGAAAGTGGATCTTTTGGGAACAAGGCCTGTGTAATGGTGGATGGGAGTCTGGAAAGAGCCACAGCTAGGACAGGTTGTTTAAGAGGCAACTTAGTCCACAGAAGAAATGAGGGTGTGGCAAATGTCTCAGAAAGGACCCTCTATACTGGAAAGGCAACTGGAAAGAAAAACAGACTTTCAAGATACTGTTAAATGTAACCTTATAGCAAAGTAGAGCTATTATTTCTGGGTGAGCTTCTTGTCTCGACTACCTCAAAGATGTACTGTACATCCTGTTATGATAGTCCCATTCAGTCTGTGGCACCCTCCTTTTGATGCATTGAGTTCTGTTCTGTTAAACAAAGTGATTTTTGATTTCTTAGGTGACATTCTTTCTTCTTTTTAACTATTTAGATCTTTCCTAGGATAGAAAAATAGATAGAAATACTAAATTGAGTCCACAAGCTTTTGAGAACATTTCCTGTAAATTAAGTCAATTTTTAATGCAGTAAGGTCCCATATTTGCTTCTTGACAAAGCCACTTGTACAAGGATTTTGGGTAAATTTTCTGTTTGGAATAGAAATGTTGCAATAGTTGGATAAACATCTGGATGTGTATAAAGCATTTTCTTCATATATCATTGTTGAATCAAATAAATCTATTTTTTAACAGGAGTTGAGTCCTTCTGAAGCAAATGGAGTAATTCTGGAATATAAAGTATCTATTTCAGGAAGACCACCACTTTCTTTTCCAACTAGACATTACAGTCTGAATATCACCCAACTGGTTTTAAATGTAGAAAATGGGACATACGATGTGAGGGTTACAGCAGTTAACAAAGCTGGTGAATCTCCTACATCAGTTTTGCTTATTCCAGCAACTAATTCAAAAGGTAAAGTTTTTCACATAATTTAATGAGGGGCAAAAATTCTAAATATTAACATTAACACTTCTGTTTTCTTATGGGGGCAGTCCAATCTTATTGAAGCCAGTTTGGTTTAGTGGTTAAGGAACCATGCTAGAAAGTAAGAGACTGAGTTCAAGTCATGCCTTAGTTATGAAAGTCAACTGGGTAACCTTGGACTAGGCTTATCTAAAATCATTCTAAGCCCAGCTGTCCTCACAGGGTTGTTGTGGTTGTGGAGAACTTAGCAATTTCAGTTATTTAGAAAAGATTTCAGCCATCCAAAGTTGCTACATCAGTGAGATGTGTGGCATAGAAATTTAATAGATAAATAAAATTTCAATCGATATTCTATACAATACATTTTAAAATTTATTTTCCTTCCCTAGAATACATTTGCTGCTATAGGAATGCCAGATATGAGAATTTAAAAACACTTTAAATCAGGGGTGTCAAATTCGATTTCATTGGTGGTGTTTGATGTCGGGGGTCTAGGGGTGGTGTGACCAGCTTGACATCACTCATGTCGGGGGTGACTTTCATGGTCCGAGTGCTCTGCCAGCGAAAACAGGAGTTCTGTTTCCAGCTGCAGTGGCCTCCTGCAACCCTCTGCCAGGGAAAATGGAGCCCTCTGGGGCCACCTGTGGCCCTCTCAAGCTCCATTTTTGCTGACAGAAGCACTGCAGGGCAGTCCTTCACTGTTTCTAGAGCCCCAAATCTAAGCACCCTGCGGGCCAGATTCAGCCCAAGGGCCTTGAGTTTGACACCCCTGCTTTAAACTATTGAAGCCAGTCAGGTGAGAATAGTAAAAGTGCTTTAATATCTGAATTATCTCTCTTGCTCTCACCGTTAAAAAATCTTTGAGATTTTATTCTACTTCTAATTATTTCTTATTACTGTAGGCATCTGCTCTGGCTTAGTCAGAAATATGTTGGAATTCAGTTGTTCATATGACCAGTTATGTTTCAAACAAGAATCTTCAATTGAATTTTGGTGTTAAAACTAGGAACATTGTAGAATGCTAGAATTTTCACTTTATATCTTTTGCAGAATTAAGTTTTTCTCTCCCCCTCCCTCCTAATTTCAGCTCCTGTGAAGAATATTGTTGCATTTCCTGAAGATGGCAAACTCTGGGTAAATTGGACACCTCCCAAAGAGTTAGTCAGTAACTACATAATTGAATGGCAGGAAGCATGTAGCAATTTAAACTGCCCTATTGAATGGCAGCAAGAACCTGGCTCAAAACGGAGAACATTTTTAAAAGGTAACCCTAGAGAATAATCTGATATTTATACTATGGAAAGAAGAATTCTTTAGATGGGGTTATTTCCTTTAAAAACAAAACCAACTTTTATTCTTTGTATGTTTTACCCACCATTCTATACCTTTTAAGGTAAAACATATGCAAAATGCAGAAAAGGAATAAGAAATGATATACATTTATAAATAATATAAATATTATAATACATCTTATAAATTTATAAGAAATAGTAAATGAAAGAAATTAAGACCTGAGATATAAAAAAGAAATTAAATCTAAATCTGTATGCCTCCTAGGTTTCTGGCCTTAGTCATACCTGTGGGGCAATCAGTATTCCTAACTAACAATAAAGGTGAATTTTAGTATTTCAGCATTTTCAAACCAATATACCACTTTTCCATGTAAGCTAGGACCTTTAACCTGGAGACAGCCTGCAAGCCAACATATTGTTGTAGAGTTGGAAATTAGTAAGGTTTGTGTTTTCCTTTTTTTCATAACCTGAGTCACCTTGTAGAGGAAATGAGAAATAAAATTGAAATAAATAAAGAAATAAAATTGCACCAGTTAGCAGCAGGGGAGTAAGAATGTTCATGTTACAAATCCTTTTTTCCTCAATAGAATAATTCCTGAATGATGACATTTCAACAAAAGAACTTAAATTGCTATTCTGTTGCCTAATAGAATGTGACTTAATTATGATATAAGGAATGTGTCTGCTTGCTGTTCAAATTTCCACTGTATGCACTATTAGTTTGCAGTTCATTGAATCTAAAAGACATTTTGTTATGATTCTTTACTGGAGGTACTACCTCAGCATCTCATCTGCTCAAAGAAAGCCTAGAAAATAACGTTGGGGGCACAGTAATAAAATAAGTTGTGTCCTTGAGTTTTGAAACTTCTTGTGGAGCAGATTTGGAAATTGATTTAGAATTGTAGATATTAAATAGGATTTTTATTTTATTTTTTTGCAGCAGGCTGTTATTTATAGCTTGTTATACATGAAGCACACCTGAAAATATTTTAGTTGTATGGATGTCATTCCTTTTATTTTAGCTGCTAAGTAAAGTAGCTGGTAAAGGAGAGACTTTCAACTGGAAGTTTTTTTTAACAAATGTTGTACATCCTTCTCTGATACTGCCAAGTGAGAAAGCCATGTGACATTTTATGATAGCTTTGCCAAAAAAATTCCCTCCAGGAATTACGTGTTTTTCAGGAAAACTATGCTCATAGCAAACCATTGTTCATTTAACAACTGCAGATTCACTTAACAACTTCAATGCTTAACAACACTGCAAAAAAGTTATTATCAATAACGTCAACATTATCAGGTGTTTTGACTTAGGACCGATAAAGGGCAGTTATGACCATTATAGTGAAAACTCAAGGACTATCTATACCACCAATTCTGACAATTTGGAAAAAAGTAAATTGTCTTCAAGCTTTGTGTACATTGATTACAATTATTTATATCTTGCCAATAACAATCTAAAGTAGCTTGCAAGCAAGATTAAACAA
The DNA here is from genome assembly GCA_004320025.1 of Laticauda laticaudata. Lineage (NCBI taxonomy): Eukaryota > Metazoa > Chordata > Lepidosauria > Squamata > Elapidae > Laticauda > Laticauda laticaudata. The sequence continues at coordinate 20,200 of BHFT01027253.1, forward strand.
CTGCAAAAAAAATAGAAAGTTTTCAAGCATTTCTAATGCACAAGCACTTCTTGCTGCTGTACCTAGCAATATCTCCAGTTGTTTTCAAATGTCTCTGAAAATAGTTACTACAAAATTAAGTTAAATTTCTCTCTATGAGGAAATATGCGTGTGAGAGGGTATCTCTTGTACACAACGTTAGCATTTTTAATTTATGTAAATACAACCTGTAAAATTCTTTTTTAGGAACCATAAAACCATGCAAGCGTTACATCATAACAGTGTATCCATTGTATAGTGTCGGTCAAGGAGAAGGAGAATCAACACAGGCCTATCTTCAGCAAGATGGTAAGTTTACTGCCACTGCAAGTGCTTTCTTGAGGATGTCAAAATGCAGTAATAGATTTATGATATTATTTATAAAACATTGCCTAATTTTCAAAATAAGTTGATTGCCAAAGTGGAGTACAAAACAGTAAAGGTATAGGACTGGATTACCTGCAATCATGAAATATGACAGTCAGGAGAGACAAAGAAAGAAGTGGGATGCAAAAACATGTATCCAAAATAAAAGCCTAGGTGAACTATTGATGCTCCAAGTAAAATTGAGCAAGGCTGTTGACTGTAATGCTTTTTGTGAATGCAAATATAGGCAATTTACAAGTTACCAAAAGAACCTCAAACTGCTTGATGGAATAGTGGCAACTAGTGCTGCTCTTCATGAAAGTTAATATAGTTCTAGCACAGTGATGGTGAACCTTTTTGTTGTGGTGTGCCAAAAGCGTGCATGCGATAGCGTGTGTGTGCGCATCCTGGCACCCACAATGCAATGCGCCCCACCCCCTTACCTGCACTACACATGCATGCACCTCCCAGCTGATATTTGGCCCGTTGAAGGCCTTTTTCGGCCTCCCAGAGTTTTGAGGGAAGCCTCTGTATCCTTTGGAGGCCGAAAAACGGGCCTCCAAATATTGGAAGTGATGGAACAGGCCCGGTTTTCATCCCCCAAAGGCTGTAGAGGCTCCCCTCAAGTCTCTGGAAGTCATGCATATGCATAGTGCAGGTAAGTTTGGCTGGGGCTTGTGTGCTTGCATAAATGGCTTTGCGTGCCACCTGTGGCACATGTACCACGGGTTCGCCATCACGGTTCTAGCAGGATGTCCTTTTAATAGCCTTTCAGCATTTGCTCTACTGCATCTTGCAGACAAATCCCAAAAGCCAACTTCAGATAATTTTTCATTTCCTTCTGTTCTGAAGTTACGTAGCTTACAAAATAGAACATGTTTGTAAGAGAACTAATTGTTGACTTTTAAGGGGGAAAACTTTTAAAATGTTGTTTATTTCTAGTGCCTGCTACTGGACCCAATGTTCGAACAAAGAAACTTGGAAAGTTTGAAGCTATTTTAGAATGGGAACCTCTTTCAGTGGAAGAACAAAATGGGTTTATCAAAAACTACACCATTTCTTATAGAACAGGGACTGGAGATGAAAGAGGTAATTGTGTTACTAATCTTTGGTTTTTTAAATGATATCCTAGCCCAAGGTTTCAAAGTTAACTTTACTTTAGGCTTTACCAGATCCAGACTGCAAAAATTCAAAAAAAAATCACTAAATGGCAGCAGAGGGATAGTATTCATCATAGATTTGTGGATGAACCTTACTTGCCAGTTGCTTCTTGTACACAAAGACTCTTGTTCACAGTCTTGTACTATGTTGTGGCATTCCTTGCTCAATATCACTCATGCACCTTTCATATAGATTGCTGCAATGCGCTGTACATTGGACTGCCCTTGGAACAGTATTTAGAAGGTTCAGCTGGTACAAAATGTAGGTATATTATACCTCCATTCTGTGGGCTGCCTTGCCTTGGTTGCCAGGTTTATTCTGGGTATAACACAAAATGCTGGGTTATCTGAGAGACTACCTCTCTTCAATTACATATAATCCAATCAGATCTGAGAGGAAAGTTACGTTTTAGGCCCCGTCAGCCAGGGAGTATGTTTTTTGGCTGGAGCCTAGAAAGAGAGCCTTCTCTGTCATGGTTTCAACTGTATGGAACATCATTTCCTGTCACTGCCGCCACACTCACTTTGGAGATCATACTGATCCTGTTAACTTTTTGCAAGGCCTTGAATATACTAGAGCCTGCACAGTGGCTGTATTGACTGTAAGGATGGATGTGGGCAGGGGTGGGATTCTACCAGTTTGCACTTATTCGTGAAAACCGGTTGTTAACATTCTAAGCAGTTCGGAGAACTGGTTAGAAGAAATTACTGGCCTAATCCTGTAAGGAAGGCAGGAAGGAAACATTCTGGTGTTGCTTACAGAAACTGCCTCTCTGTTAACCCTAATTACATTCTTGGCAGGACTAGACTTCCTAACTCAGGAACTTCTCTGGAGTTTTTTCCCCCTCCTTTGCTGGTACTTTGCTTCTGTGTGGAGTGACTATTCAAAGTTACAATGGCACTGAAAAAAGTGTCATGACGATTTTTCACACTTACGACTGTTGCAGCATCCCCACATGAGAGTCCAGGCGAGGAGATGCATGCCTTGATGTGAATGATACTGAGTTGGCCACGCCCAGCCAATAACATGACTGCCAAGCCACGCCCACCAACTTAGCCATGCCCACAGACCTGGTTAACAAATTTGAATCCCACCCCTGGATGTGGGATTCAAAACTATAATTTTGAATTTCCTGATAGTTTTTATATGGCTTAATATTGTTTTTGTTATTTAAATTATTCCATTGTTTTTCTATGTTTGTATTTTTTTTAACTTCATGAGCTGCCCAAGTTACGCATTAAGATGGACAGCTGTATAAATTCTATTAATAAATAAATGAAATAGTGCAAAGTAATTGTGGTAAATATGTGCAGTCATACCTCAGCACTCGATTGCTTCAAAACACAATGCATTTTTGAAGCAGTAATCTTGTCCCAGCACTGGTCTTTCTCCCAGTAATCGACATGCAAGGGAGAATTTACTGACATTGGCTATCTCATGACTTACTATTTCTTCCAGCCAAAATAGTGGGTCATGTTGTAAGTCACATAGCTTTCTTGGTACATCAGTTTTGGTATTTGTCACATCTTCCAGAACAAATTATCAAGAGGTGCCGAGGTGCCACTGTATTTTATCCAATATAGTGTGTGCATGTTATAATATACAGTAATATTAATACAGAATATTTTGACAGAATTAATAAAATTAGAAATGAAGGTTGGACTATAGTGAAATCAGATCTAAATGTTCTTTGAATTAAGATTAAATAAAACTAGTTTGGATAGATTTAATGTAAAATATTGTCAATCTATTTTTTTAATTTTTAGTTGTGGCTGTGGACCCTTCAAAAACAGAGTACTTATTGTCATCCTTATTAAGTAATACTTTGTATGTAGTGCATATGACTGCATACACAGAAAGTGGAGGAACAGCTGGTTCTCAGTTTACATTTTCTACAAATAGATTTGGTAAGTTTTGTATATTCCAGTTTGGAAAGAGTCAGCCTGGGATGAAATACTTCCCAAATACCCATTAAAGTTCCTCCTTTTTCAGACCACTTGAAAGTCCTGTATAGATGGTTTGATTACTTTGTTCTGTATTATGTACCCTGGGAATGTGGCATAATTCACAAATTGGGTTGTTTGTTTATTTTTGTCAATTTTGTTTGTTTAATACAATATGTGAATTATTCAAAAGGATAGGTATGATTCACTTGTTATTTTCATTATAAATTAATAGATTTTAGAAGGGTTTTTAAAATTATTTTGAAGTAAACTAACAAACATTTAAAGAAAATGTGCTGATTTCCTTTTGTGTTTTCTTTTTCAGAGGATGGAGAAATAGAAGCAATTGTTGTTCCTGTCTGCATAGCATTTCTGCTAGTTACTTTATTGGGTGTATTAGTTTGCTTCAGCAAACGAGATATGTAAGTATCCTTAGTGGTCCTATCCCATACAGCACCACATATTCAGCACACAGTGTGTCATTCTTGGTTGTACAAAGGAGGGAGAACTGCAATGATACTAACGTACTGTGTGTATACATGTAATAATTCTGAGCTATATATCACTTGTTATTTTTTTACTTGTCTTTTTATTATTTTCTAGGATTAAAAAACACATTTGGCCTAATGTGCCTGATCCTTCAAAAAGTGTAATTGCTCAGTGGTCACCACAAACACCAGCTAAGGTAAAAAGAAAAAACAAAATTAGATTGTAAGCTAATTAACAAAAACATAACAAAGCAATGGGAGAGGCAATTTTCACTATTGGTTCCAGATGTGGTATCCTCTCCTAATTCCCTAGGGTTGATTTATGGAGAACTACATAGTTGGGATTGGCTGGGGAAATTGAAAAAGAAGAAAATATCTTCTCCTTTCTGTCAACCTAATGTTGAATTAGAGTTTACATGGAGAAAAGACACTGTTGCATTTGATGAAGAACTCGACTGGAATCCAGGCCAAATCTTCAACTAAATGCAGAAAATGCAATTATTTTCTTATATGTATATTAAAAAAAAACAAATCCTAATATGTTAGAAGCTTCGGTATATAATAACCAAATTTTTAAAAAAATCAAAAGGACAAATCCCATATATTATGCAGAATTGTCAGGCTTGTACGGAATATAATGTAAATTCAGCAGAACATCTGGTATGACCTATCTGTGGAAAGTTGCATTCTCAAATCATGTGTTTTAGTAATGCAGGTTTAAGTGAGATAGAAAGCAATCTGAAAGACCAAAGAGGCACTGCATGAATTTACTATTGAAGAAGCTTGACTTTCTGACAGAAAGAAAAGAATGATGAAGGCAGACTAAAGATCACATCAAATGAATATAGTTTTGATTTAAAATCAAATTGTGTCACAGGTAATTATAATGATATTTTTGTCTTTTTTTAAAGCATTTTAATTCAAAAGAGGAAATATATCCAGAGGGTAGTTTTACTGATGTCAGTGTTGTAGAAATTGAAGCTGAAGACAAGAAATCCCTTTCAGATCAAGATCTGAAGCCTTTTGACTTGCTTAGAAAAGAGAAGAATGCCTCAGAGGGTCACAGCAGTGGTATTGGAGGTTCATCCTGCATGTCTTCTCCTCGACAAAGTGTTTCAGATAGTGATGAAGGGGAACCTGCTCAGAACACTTCCAGCACTGTGCAGTACTCAACTGTAATACCCAGTGGCTACCGGGATCAAATTCCTTCAGTGCAAGTCTTTGCCAGGTCTGAATCTACACAACCTCTCTTAGATTCAGAAGAGAGGCCAGAGGATCAGATGCTTGGAAATGACAGCTCAATGCCCAAGCATCGTTACTTCAAGCAAAATGGTAGCTGGGATGACACAGCGCCAGATTTCGAAAAAGTCAAACAGATTTTTCCAGTAAGCGAGGAAGATACTACCAGGCTTCCAACATCACAAATGGGTGACTCTGGCCCAGAAACAGATGAAAAGGGAATGGACTTCGTAGCTGCATTTTCTCCTAACCTAATGGAACAGGCTGGGCAGCTTGAAAATAACACAGATATGGTAACCAATGAAGAGGTGCCCAAAAGCTACCTTCCACAGACTGTACGGCAAGGTGGTTATATGCCCCAGTGAAAAGAAAATACTGTTTTGCTCTGATAAGTTAAATATTTTTTTTAAAAAAATCATGCTTCATGTGAAAATCAGGCTCATCTATGGAAGCTAATTTGGACAACATGGGATTTGGGAAATTTGAACACATTTTTAAAGGAAAATTTCTAGATTTCCATCGATTTTTTTTCCTTCAAGCACTACATATATTCAACTTCAGAGATACATTTATTACATTTCAGGTTTGTCCTGGGCATTCCACTTTGTTTTTAATGTAGAATATAAAGCTACATTCACTTTCATAAAGACATATAAGTCATGAGTTTATAATTGCAAATACTTCCCTGCAGTTAAGACCATAAGAGGTTAAATTGTATATTATGAATGCTCCATTTGTGATTGTCTAGCACCAATGTTTCAAAATAGTGTTTTGACTACAGTAAGAGTTATCCAGAAGCAAATAGTTTACTGGCCAAACAATTGCTTCTGGCAGAATATAAACATTACATGGGTCTGGCATAGCTGCATAATTACCTAAAAATGTTTCATTTGCTTGGGCTCTTTCTCTGACTGTAGCATGTTACTTGTGTCAGCTAATGACTGCATTAATTGAGTGAATGATCAGCTAATTGAATCACAATTATGTCAAAAAGTTGACTGCTAATATTTCATGTTAACTTTTGCCAGTATTTCATGCCTTTTGTATCTTGCACTTTGAGCCATATCTGCAGAGATGTAAATATTACATTTGGAAATTCTATAAAGTTAAGTTTGTGTATATGCTTATTTTTACCATATAATCATAGAGGACAATTGTTATTAAAGAATATATATCATTCTTTTGTTAACCGTTAAAATGCCAGGTTCTGTATTCATCCTGTATATAATTATGAAGGCTGGAAACCACGCAGCTGGGTTATTGAAAACACCATGCTGAGCTGTGGTCTTTGTTTTTCAGTTCAGTGTTCTACCTATGAAGAAATTTATTTCTTGGAAATATTAGTTCTTTTGGTTTATACTATTTATTAAAAATAATTTCCACGATGCATTAATAGCCTAAATGTCTTTTGATGCAGTCCAAGAACACTAAAATTGTATAAGAATTAAAGCTTATTTGATGATTTTTAACTAATTTCAATATGTATTCATATTGAAACTTTAGAAATTATATCACCATGATCATTTTCATGATCCTCTTTTTCTTCAGGAGGGTATTATCAGTAGTAGATGACATTTATACAGTAGACAAGTTTATAAGTTACACAACACAAGCTCAAAATATAACCACAAATATATTTGATACTTTTCAAAAGTTTCAAGTATGAAATTGGCTCTGAACATGGATGTATTCTTGCCATAGCCTTAAATGGCCTGATTTTACTCTGCTCTTTTTCTGCATGTGTCATTGTAATATTTCCATGCTTGGGAGTGAAGTCAATGCAAGCCTAGTAAATCAGAATTTATTATAATTTGGCTGTTCACAGTTTTCTCTTTCTCAGAAATTCAAATTATTTTTTGAAAGTTAACCATTTAATGCCTGTTCATTGAAATTATCCTACGCTGAATCCTAGAAAATGAGCAGAAATTGTTAATTGATGAAAAAGGAATGAATTGTAAAGATAATCCACAATTCTTGCCAAGTTGTCCTCAAATCTTGATGGAGAATTTCCAAGCATAATGGAGAAATTTGATTCCCTATCTTGTGGGGTAGTCAGTCTATTATTTTGTATCTCTTTACATCAAATTAAATGTCATTGCTGTGAAATCCCTTTCAATGTTTTTTTAATGGCAGTTCTCAGGTGCTTATCTGAACCTTTATATTTTTGAAAGTTTTCAGTCTACCATGTAAGTTCATTTTTTTGAAAAAAAAAGTTCATTTTTTTGAACATGTTTCTTCAATACAGCAGATAAAATCAAATTATTTTATAATTCCTATATATTCTAATTGTGAAATGCACCGAGTGTTCATTAACATTATACAAAAGCACTGCTATCTAAATTGAAGAATGCTATATGTCATGGTGTTACTCAAAAAACAAATTACATCACAACAATGTAACTTCAAATATATAAGAATGGTGCTCAGAATTGTATTACTTCCTTATAATTTCAAGTTCAACCTTTTCACCACCTGTATTAATCTCCTAAAATTTTAGTTGAAAAATCTTTGCATTGTTAGTTCTCACTTGGAGTATACTTTATAATATAATTGCTAGCACACAGAGCATTTTCTCAAGTTCACAATTACTACCTTAATCTGGAAAATGATAGAACAGTGTGACAATGTCTCAAAAATTCCTGCCAGCAAAGGGATGGAAAAAGGGCTGGTTTTATTGTTTGTTTAAAGTACCAGCTCTCAAGCTGGCTTAATTTTTTTAAAAAATACCCTTCAAACCAAGTTTCCCCCAAAGAGACTTTCAATCTGAGCAAGGTTCAGTGTATTGGGCTTTGCTTTCTAAAAATGGATTCCCCCATGGAAAAATTTGACCATGAAAGCCGAGATAGGGAGCCTCAGTTCCTTCCTTCAAGGTGTTTAATCTTGAGATTTATAATCACAGCTTCCTTGCATGTCAATAGGAATGTTCTTCATGCCTTAAGCTTGAAAGCAGATTAGTAGGAAAGGAAAAAAATCCAAGAAAAGTTACAATGATTTTAAGGGTTGTTTTCTTTTTTGTTTTGACCTGCTTCCTCAGGTGAAACCAACAATTTAACTTTAATGTTATTATATATCAAAGCAGTTATTAATAGATGTAGAGACTGTGTGAATAAATAAGCTGCCTACTTACTGAAATATCTATTAAGAATTGAAAAAAATAATTATCAGGCAGGACGAGACAAGATGTTGACCACAGCAGTGCAATGCCTATTTTTATATGTATTGTGACCACCATTTTGACTTTTTGACCATATCCTAGGAAAACCCAATGATAATGACTATGGATCTACTCATAGCTTACTATTTAATTGATGACTACAGCTAATTAAAACCAAGAGGTTAATTTGTACATCATGAAATAGCAATAGACTTGTATACCGCTTCATAGGGCTTTACAGCCCTCTCTAAACAGTTTACAGAGTCTGCATATTGCCCCCAACAATTTGGTCCTCATTTTACCAACTTCAGAAGGATGAAAGGCTAAGTCAACCTTGAGCCGGTGAGAAGAGAACTACTGGAGTGAGCAGTGAGTTATACTGCATTCTACCACTGCACCACAACATAGTGAGGCATAGTGATATCATCCCAATATCACTATGCTTCATTAGAAATGATGTCCCTGCATTGGGCTTTTGATTAGTATTAAATTCTAAAATGACAGTTCGAAAACTTTTTTTTTTGTCCAATTACCAATCGTAAAAAAAAATTAAAAATGATTTGATAATTGTAAATTACAATTGAGCGTGTATGTTACTAAAATCAGGAATTGTTAAGGTAAAAGGAATCGGAATATGTTCATTTTCTATTGTATGACAAAGTAGCATTTAAAACAGTGCATCTCGACTTTGGCAACTTTAAGCTGTGTAGGCTTCAACACCCATGTTATATTGGCTGGGGAATTCTGGGAGCTGAAGTCCACACATCATTGCCGAGGTTGAGAAGTGCTGATTTAGGACTATAGACTTTTGCAAACTAATTCAGTCTTGATCAACACACCTTCATCAGACCTGCGCTCTATACTATTTTTTTTATCCACTGGAGACATATCAAACCAACTGGTATTGTAAACTGAAAGATTGATTAAGCTTTATGATTTACTCCTTGGTCCTTCCATGTAGCAGATTCCTTCTCTATGGACAATGGAACTGTAAAAGAAGATGCCTTTATATCCAGCTCTTAACTGAAAAACATAAAACCAAAAAGAAAAAAGATTTATCTTAAAAATAGCTCTTTTTTTTTTAACCAAAGAAGCCAAAGGGAAAAGAGAAATCTCTTTCGTTCGTGAGGAGGGGTTGGGTTGATGCGAAAGGACTAGGGCAAACTTTATAGAAGCTTATGAGCAGCACTTGCATTTGTCAAATATAGTTCAAGAGCATTCAATCCTAGATTTAGATTAAGGAAATTGGAAATTACGAATGTTTAAAAAGTACTGTATTTGATTTGCAGTTTTATTAATAGTGCAATTTACTGAAATTTCACAGAATGTGTGTTATCTTTATCTGAACTTTTACAGCGGCCAAAATCCTCTTTTCCACTCATTTTGCAAGAAGTGAAAGAGCCTGCAATACATTTATTTGGCACATGTTGTTTACGTTGCTGCTACCAGCTGGCTACCAGGAAGAGTTCACATTGCCATTGCCAGACATTGTTGCTTCACCTTTTCAACAATTTCAGTGGACCTATAATGCTGATTGAATCTGTCCATGAATGGGAGAGAACAGTTCTTAAGTGACCTGTTGTATAAGTTGTCTTCTGAGGGCTAAAAAACTAAGAGTTACATTAAAAAGAAAGCAAAATGCATCTCAAAAGTATCAATAAGGCAATAGTGCTGCTACTGTTGCAATGAAGATGTACATATTCATTATCTGATCTGACAAATCTGGAGTCTGGTCATTATAGCCAATTCAATTTGTATAATATTCCAGTAATCAAGGCCTTTGACCTTTCTAGAAAACTATCCTAATACTCTTTCCTCATTAATGTGAATGCCATGTTTGTTACTGTATAAATGTGAAAACACTTATTGGCATTTAAATTTGTAGCTTTCAGTCTTTTCCCTGAATTGCTATTTGTGTATTTCTTTGAAATCCATTTATAAACAATTACAAAATTATCAGAAGAGCTATTATGTTGTTTGTATTGTTGGCTTTTTTATATACGTTTTCATTGCTTTTAAAATAATAAATAAAATTAATTTAATGTGTATTTTTCTAGCTTTCTTTTCAGATGTTTTGTTACACTAGCAGAATTATTTTTACTAATATAATAATTATATGTTTGCAAATCAGTGGGAGAGATTAAGGCTGCATGCATCAAGATACATATGGAAAGCTTCTAAACAATGTACAACTTTCTATAATATTGAAAAGCATGCACTGAATGCTGCTATACCAAACGACAAACATTATTTAAATTATTTTGATACTACTTCCCATTTAAGAAGGAACAGTTGGTTAAAACATACTAAAGTGTTTTACAAAATAAAACAGCATCAAGGAAAAAAACTGCAATTATTACTATTTTTTAATCAACATTTAGCACATTACCAAAAGGCCTGGGAGAATGAAAAAGGCCAGGCATAATCCTACCATAACTAGCAAGGAGGATATTCCATAGTATAGAGATTACCAAGGAAATGATAAATTTAAAGTATTATTTTAAAATTGTTTTATTTCAATTTTGTTTTGCTTCAAAACATGAAAAGGAAACTGAAAAAGAAAAAATAAAAGGAAACATATACATGTATAAGTAATATACTTAAGACAAACAGGATTTTAAACAATGAATTAAAAAGTGGAAACTATGCGAAATTTTCATCAATGCAAAATTTTAAATTAGTATGGCAATCTTCCAATATTCCATGTTTAACCATAGCTTAAGCTTAATAAATCCAGACTTCTTTGTATGAATCAAACCCATTTTTTGCTTACACAAAAAACAAGGGTTCCATCTAGTTCAGGGGTGTCAAACTTGATTTCATTGGGGCGGCATCAGGGTTGTGTTTGACCTCAGGGAGGAGGGGTTGGTCAAGGGGCATGGCCAGGATGGGTGTGGCCTGCTCAACATCACTCATGTTGGGGTGCCTGCAGTTGCAAAAGCGCTCTGCTAGTGAAAACAGGTTCTTGATGGCCTGCAACCCTCTGTCAGTGAAAACGGAGTTTGGGAGGGCCATTTTCACTGGCAGAGGCACCACGTGCCAGCCCTTCACTGTTTCCAGGGTGGCCCCATGGGCCGGATTCATCCCGTGGGCCTTGAGTTTGACATCCCTGATCTACTGTAGTTCCTCAATGTCAGCCAAAGGAGGAAAAAAAGATGAAATACATTTGGTTAAAACAAGCATTTCTGTGCTCAACAAAAACTGACAAGGAAATGTAATCTAAAATACATGAAGGGCAGAAAGTGAGGATATTTTACTTGCCACACTGAACATTTCTGCAATGCTTTGTGCAATCAGCATCTGTGAGATGGAGAATTCAGATCTTATCCTTTCTCCTCTTATCAGGAAAAAAGTCAGATTAATCTCATGGTCACAATTCTGAAAGCAATTAACAGATCTTCATATTAGATGTGTCCTAAATAATATGAAAAATAAGGAAGTGTTTTGTTAAGTGAAAAGCAGAACAAGCAAAATGATAGTGGCTTTTTAGCTACTTCAGAGCTTCTAAACACTTTTATCACTTCATTGCAACCATCTGATATTTTTTTCTTCTAATCTTTCTGTTCCAAGAAACTAGTTCATCTCAACATTGGGTAGATGATGAAATAGTTTAACATAGAGATTGACACTTTTGAGAACCTATTCAGGCCAAAGCATTATGAAACAACTTTCTTGAACTCTGACATTATATAAATATATAAAATATAACATTATATAAATATATAAAATATGAACTCTTTAAAGTGATCTTTTTAGTTTTACAGGGTCTTTGATAGGTTGAAAATATTTCAACCACTGAATTCACATACAAATGATACAAAGCCTTTATACATTTATATTTATTTTTATTTCTATAACACCTTTTACCAATCTTTACAACACCTTCAATAATTCTGACTGATAATTATATGATTTCATTTTCCCCTCTGTATTTGAGATCTTTGATTACTAGATTAGAATAATGAAACAAAAAAAATTCAGAAGGCATAGTTTTGACTGTATTTGCAGCAAAAGCATATCCAAAAAATTTATTTTTATTAGATTTTATTTTGCTTTTATTCCTTTACAAATAACATAAGGTAATAAACATATCTAGTATTATTCCCTCCTCCTATTTTCTCCACAACAACTGTATGAGGTGGGCTGGTCTGATAGAGAATGACTGGCCCAAAGGCAGGACTAGAACTCATGGTCTCCTTAGCTTCTAGCCTGATGCATTAACCAATTGGTTAACTAGCTTTTTGGGTCAGAAGGTAAGGCTGTGAGGATAGTTGTTAGTCATGAAGTCATGTCCAATCCATCACAACCCCATGGACAATGTTCCTTCCAGGCCTTCCTATTCTCTACCATCCCCCAGAGTCCATTTAAGTTCACGCCGACTGCTTCGGTGACTCCATCCAACCACCTCATTCTCTGTGGTCCCCTTTTGCCCTCAGTCGTTCCCAGCATTAGGCTCTTCTCCAGTGAGTCCTTCCTTCTCATTAGATGGATATTATTCAACTCCTAACAACATTTTCTTCTATATCCAAAGTTGCTTAGACCATTTTTTTCTATTCAACATCATTATATTTTATTTGCAAACGGCAAGCATGAAACATGGCCTCGTGATGTGAATATTTTATACCTCCAAATAATCAAGTGTGAAACAAATTTAGGCAATAATTTTAAAAAACATGCAGAACTTACATGCAATTACACAGCAATTACACAATTGTCCCATAAGTTTTTTTAAAAAATCATTATGTAATTAATACTTTGAGAGTAATTTAACTGTATCTGGTGCTACATAAGGATCCCCAGCACTATAACAGGAAGCAGGTTGGGTTTCAGGTTCTTTTGTATTTTGTTCTACATTTTCGCAATCCAGGAACTCTCTTGAGCAAACAGAGTTTTTCAAATATGAATTGGATTCAGTTTTCTCCTGCAAATATTCCTGATATTGCATTTCATCTTTTGCAGAACTTTCAGAATCACTTTTCATAGTTAGAAATGTTTGATTCTTGAAGTCATGGTTCAAAGATGATACTGGAAGAAGACATTCTAGAGCTCTGTATTCTCCAGTACAAAAAGTCTCTTGACCAGCAACCGGAATTTTTGCAGTAACATTTGCTTGTTTGAAGAAGTTTTCGGGATTCAGCAATGGCAACTCATTCTCCCTGCAAGTATCCATTTTCAAAATATTGATGTCATCCTTAGAAGATGAGTTCCCCAATATGATTTTCTGTTGAAGACAGGAAAAATGCAGATTCTAAGAATTTAAGCTTCCTTTACTAGTGAAAATGGAAAAAAACATCAGCAAAGAGGATGTAGATAGGAGAACAAAAAGAAAAATAATTCTGCTGCTGTTACAGTTTACATGGATGTTGCAACAACAGAAAGAAGAGTAACTACTCAGATGGTTGCTTGTGTATCCTATGAGCCATTGCTTCTTCACTCCATCAGGCAAGCAGTTATTTTTTCCAGGCAACTTTCTTGCCCTCTCATTACTTAAGCCCCTGTCACACTGCACCAACGGATGGAAAGAGGATGTAAAACGGAGAAAAACACTTGCCATCCGTCGCGCATCCTCGTGCTGGTTGATGATACGCGCGACTGCTTCGCGTTCTGTACTGCCACTGCCTCCGTTTCGGGGCTTCCTCTCTAACTCGTCAGCGATGCTCCGATGCTATTGACTGTTTCACTCCGCTCAGAGAGGTTGGAGGCTGGCTTGAAAACTTTGTTGGAGGCGGAGAATTATCCAAGCCTGTCATGCCGTTCCTGCATCCATCTACGGCTACGGGGACATTCTCGTGTCTGGCATCCCATTAACGCATAGACATGCGTCATATCCGCTAGGCATGCACGGGCTAGCGCCAAATGGCCGCAGTAAGGCCGCACAACTCAAGTTCGTCCTTCCAGGGCAGTAAAGCGGGAGACGCGACGGAGGAAGCGGAACGGCCGATGCAGCGGTTAGCTAGCCATGGGAGCGGAGAATAGACATGAAAGCCGATGCGAGCTATGCTCGCGTCATCAACAGCGCTCGCATCCGCTCTGCATGACTCTACCGCATCCCGGCCTCTGCATACCTCTAGCATGCCGCTCTGCGATCTGGCTTCCAATTCCGGCGTTCCACCACCAGGCTTCACGTCGTCCGGGATCCCGTTTCCATCCGGGCTCTGTGTTCCCTCGCCGCCCGTCGCGTGTCCTTTCCGTGTTGTGATCCACTCTGCTTATAGCCAAATTATAGTTGCCACGCTTTTGAGAGCGGATAACAACGGATGGAACATTTTTCTCGTCCGCTGTGTCCTTTTTACAAACGTTTTGCATCCGTTGAGCAATGTGACAGGGCCTTTACATGATATGGTCAATTCCTTCATGTGTTCACAGCTTCAATATGCAATTTAGCTGATGTGGCCAGAACAGAAGATAGATACTGTTAGTTCACTCTTGTGTCTAAAGACAAATTGTATTTATAGAAGGAAGGCAAGGTAGAGAGAAAAAAAAATGGGAGGTGGCAGTATCACCAATGCAGTGGTTAGGGGATATTTTCTCAATGGATCCAATCTCATGGCTACACATCTCAAAGGCTGACAAAGGCTTTTGGCTTACAGACTGTAATAGTTATGGCTAAAAATGAATTGGAGGCTTGTCATTTACAGTGATTTACGTTACACTTAGCTATTAGCTGTACAGTTTACATTACACCTAGCTTCTAGCTTCACCTAGTTCTATGCAAAATTGCACATTTTTTTTCAATTATCTCCAATAGTAGTGAATCTGAAACGTCAGAGAGGAAGAAGTAAAGTCCATGACTGCAACACTCAAGGAAATTCACGTTGTATTAGGACTAGGGAAAATTCTGGGCCATCAGTCATTTTCTCACAGCCTGGTTGTCCAGCAAAAATCAGTCCTTACCTGAGATACAGCAGGATAACTTGCTATTACAGGATGTGGAATCTGAGGCCAGCAAATTTGTTTTATCCTGATAAAACAAAAGCAAACTGATTATTGCATTTGATGATATCTCACAAATGGAACCAAGAGGCTTGACCTTCAGCCCCTGCTTTGTGGGTTTTTATATGGTTTGCTATTTTCTCCATTTCTATTTAATGTCTACATGAAGCCTCTGGGTACAGTCATCCATCACTATGAGGTGACATATCATTGATATGCTAATGATATTCAGCTGTATCTCGATGTTGAATTAAGCGATGCCACAACTTCCCCCTTTAGGCTGGAGGTTGTTGAAGTCTGGATGAGGAACAATGAGCTGAAATTGAACCCTGGCAAAACAGAATGGTTTCTAGAGAATCGTCACCTTTGATCCTGGATGGAGTTGCACTGCCCCAGATGTTCCTGGTACATAATTTGAGGATTCTCCTGGACTCATAACTCCTGCTTACAAAGCAGGTGGCGCTCTTGGCTAGGAGGCCTTTGCACAATTATAGATTGTGCAACAATCATACCCTTTCCTGGACCAAAAATCCTGCTCATATTCTTCCGCACCCTAGTCACCTCTTTCTGTTGGAGACAGGAAAAGTGTAGATTCTAAGAATTTAAGCTTCCTTTCCTAGTGAAAATGGAAATAACCATTGGCAGGGGATGAGGAAAGAAAAACAAATAATTCTACTGTTCTTACTGTCCACATGAAACTGGCAACAACAGAAAGAACAGGAACTACTCAGATGGTTGCTTGAATCTACATGGTGCTCTAAATGAAGATGAGTAATGTGTTTTACATGGGGCTGTCCTTGAAAAGTATCTGGATGCTTCAGTTGGTTCAAAATGTGATGGCCTTCGTGGCTTTGTGCAAGTCTAGGTTTGCATACATCACCCATCTTGTGGAAGCTGCATTGGGTTCTGATTTGCTTCCAGATCTAATAAAAGGTTTTGGTTATCATCTTTAAAGGCCTGTGGACTTGAGGTCACATTATTTGAAGGACTGTCTCTTCCCAGTTATATTCTCCCAGCACACCAATTGAGAAGTCAGGATCTGTCATGGGTCCCTCCATTAAGGAGGTCCAGTGCATGGGTCAAACTTGTGGCCCATGGGCCAGATGCATCATGCACAAGACACATCCAACCCCTTAATGAAGGAGGAAAAGTTGTGATACGTCTTGTGATGACAATGTGTCATCGCAAGTTTGATACCCCTGATCTAGTGGGACCAAGAAGTTCCTTTCCAATATTGGTTCTCTCCCTGCGGAACATTATCTCTCCAGAGAAAAGAGTGGCTCTAACCTTGTTTGTCTTTTGAAAGGACATTTGTCTGCGGGCCTGGAGATCCCACTGTCATATGGAGTCCATCAAGTAGTTTATCCAAATGTTGTCATAGTAGGGGAGCAGAGATGGGATTGTTTTGGGTTTTGAGATCTTATCTTTATAAGCCACTGTGAGTCACTGTGAATGAGTTGAGTATCCATATGAATCTTTTTAATAAAGATCCCCTAATTTGGTCCTCCTAAACTGAAATATTTGGGGTGACTATTATGAGGGAACTTTGGGCACGACTGTGTTTCTCATAAAATAAAGCCAGGTCTTTTTTTTTTTTTTAGTCCCCAAAAAATGGNGGTCTTTTTTTTTTTTTTAGTCCCCAAAAAATGGCTAGGATGTCTTTTTGACTTAATTCCCCCGCATCCTCGGGCAGGCAGGCAGCGGTGGCTTGGATGTCGGCCTCGATGGGGCATTTTGTATTGCAAGACCTTCAGCGCCCGTTGTTGCTGCTTCCTCTTGAAGCGTCGTCTTCCGTTTGGAGCATCACCCGCCTCATTTGGCGCTTCCGCTGCCTCATTTGGAGCTGCCGCCGCCGCATTTGGCACTCCAAACGTGGCAGCAGCAGCTCCAAATGCAGCAGTGATGCTCCAAACAGAAGACGACACTCCAAGAGGAAACAGCAGCGGCGGGCACCAGAGGTCTTGCGATGCAAGATGCCCCACTGCCGCCGAGGCCAACATCCACATCGCCAACGCCTGTCCGCTGACTCGGCCTGCAGGCAGCACCATACCTGGGTCTGCAGCAAAGGTACTTGGCGGGAGTAGGGAGTTCTCCATGCTCTACCATGGTCAGCTGTAAGGAGTGGCTGGTGGTGAGTAATGGCTGCCCATGGGGCACTCCTAATGGCAAGACCCCCCACCCTTCCCCCCATTTCGCATGTTTTAAAATAAGCCTAAATTTGGGGGAGGGGCTTAATTTCATTTTATGCCTAAAAAACATGCTGGGCCTTCCTATTGGGGAGGGGGCGTATGTTGGAGAAACACGGTAGTATTCCCTTGATAATATAATATAATAAATACAATACAATACAATAATACTCAATTGGTGTTTGGAGAAATGTATGCAATTGTCCAACATTCTGAAGATTTTTCAACACATTTAAGGTACTGTGCCAATGAATATGGATTAGGAGACTTCACCAGGTACCTGCTTAAAGCTAGCTCCTAAAATTATTTTGTATATAACCTATGGAACCCAATATTTGGGCAAAAAAGTTAGACATGGGAATGCTCTACTTGGGAAATAACCATCTGGAGAAAAATGAAAATGTTAGATTGTGTTAAGAAGGAATTTCATGTCAATAATGAAAGGGGGGAAAGCATAGAGGTTGGATTGTGATTTGAGACAAGCCCTGTCACATAGCCTCAGCCGAACCTGGTCGATTTTTGTTTTTTGACATTACATTTTCAATCATTTAAAAATATACTCACATTTTATATTTTAGAGCCCATAATAATCCAAAACTCAAGATGAAGATCATGAATATTCCAGTGAAGGCAGTTGCAAGAGTAATGTCTGTTGTACCTAGAAGAGGGACACACAAATTAAAATGTCAAATTACAAATATTTTAGGTGAATAGTGATGGTCTGCTAATATAAAGCCAGGTCATGCACACACTTGAAAGTAAATCAGGAAGCCTGTAATTGTGGAGTCTATCTGGCAACAACAAAGAATTCTTATCCACAGGAAATATGCATGTGTAAATCTTGTAATAATCTGGCTAATTAGAAAGCTGATAAAAGTAACATGAGTTAGACAACTTGCAGACCTCAGCTAAAAGTTAGGAATAGAGATGGCCTGCAGCAAATCAAATGTGTATTAGATAATTCCTAGGGCATACATTAGCCAATACTTGGGAACAGGGACAGCTAGAGACCAATTGAACAATTTGTAGAATTATTACTAAAATGTTTATTAGATGATATTTCTTATTATCTCGCTTTGTCCCAACTTCTCAAATGAAAATGTATAAAACTTACTCAATGGTCTTTGGAGTACTCCAATAAAAAGCAATCAGAAAACCTGCATCTTGTGTCTGGCATCCATCATTGCCTTTGGCACCAGGCTCAGACCCAAATTGGGGACAACAAGAGTTTTGAGTGATGTTTTATACATTGGGATCAATGAAATCAGTGGGATTGATTCCATGAGGTTGCATCCAAGAGAGAAATATACTGTATATTTGTGCAGGTAACTGAGCTAAGGAAATAGGTCAGGCTTCTCCTTACTTTGAACGGATTCAGCTGGTTATCATGACTAAAATATAACTATAACTACAGAATCTTTAGAGCTCATTAACCTCTAAAAGCAATATGTTAAAAACACCACTGTTTCATGTTTCTAGCTTTTCCAATTGTAGAAAAGATTAGCATTGTCTCATTTTCACTCATTTAAAGTCATTGGATTCTTTCTAGTTAAAAACAACACAAACATGTCTTAAGTAATAATGATATATGAAGAGAAAAACTATTTTCCTTGAATAACTTACTAAGTAGTTTGGTAAAAAAGTGAATTTCATTTCCCTTTGTTCCTCCCATGATGGTGTTTGCCTTAATCCAAGCTCTATAATAGGTATTGGGCTGCAAAGACTTAAGTTTGTACTTCAGGATACTGCTGTCCACAGTTTCTTCTATCAAGACATAAATGGAAGGTTAAGTGGTCATCTCACCCAGCATAGAACGGCTGCCATCCTTCAAGCCTCTTTCATCCTTCATTCATTCAAGTGCTTTTATGCTACTTCAGACTTCATGTGATTTATAATAAAAGGAGGGGAAACGCCTTCAGCAATTATGCCTAAAAACTCTTTCTGTAGGCCATTTCCTCTCCTTGCCTTTCATTTTGCTTTCTTTTTAACCACACCTCTCTGAAACATGTCTGAACAGCTCTGGAGTATAAAGTTAATCAACAGGGAGGCATGTGAAGCACAGCTTCCAGCTTCCCAGTTATTGAAAAGAGCAACTCTTTGTATTTGTCTAGAGGACAGATTAGAAAAGCATATTGTCAGCACTTATGTGCTATCTATCTATCTATCTATCTATCTATCTATCTATCTATCTATCTATCTATCTATCCATCCATCCTATTGAGTTTGCACTGGAGTAGGATATTAACAACTGCTATCCCTTCAGCCGTTCTTTTATGATACCCAATTTGTGCATGTGCACGCACACAAAAGCACACATATATTTTTAAAAATGATTTTATTTACATCCTGACCTTCCACTAAATGGAGGATGATCAATAGCACCCCTCAGGCTGGCTGATAAGACTTATTCAGAATCCCAAAGGTCCTTTTTCATGAGGCAACTGGAGTTTCTTGTTTTTTCTTTTGAAGACTTCTCATGCAAGAAGCTTCTTCAGCTTTGACAGGATAGTGAGGAATGGAAGGCTATCCAGTTTCCACTATCCTATCAGAGTTGAAGAAGTTTCTTGAATGAGAAGCGAAACATCTTCAAAATGGAAAAAAAAAAAAGAAAGTCCCATTACCTCATGAAAAAGCACTTTTGGGACATGACCTCGATGACTGAGAATCTCTACAGACTTCTTCAGAGCTATTTTATTTCCCAATAAATATTTGCAAAACGAGATAGTTTCACAAAATCATTGCTTAGACAGCTTCTTGTGTTGTTGGCCCACTGGGACCCTTGTGCTACAATATTTGGAATCTGACATTTATTTTGCTTGCCCTTCTTGCCCCCCCCCCAGGCATAACAAATGTCCTTACAATTATCTTCACTGGAATATTGATGCCATGCCTATAAATTTTTGCATCCCTGGGGAGATGGATTCGGCTATAGCTAGGGCTTCAAGATTTGGACTAAAAATCCAATTAGCCATTATATATAGCAAAGAGATTCAGAAAATTAAATTCAACTGCCTATATCAGAGGTCCCCAAACTTGGCAACTTTAAGACTTGTGGATTTCAACTCCCAGAATTCTCCAACCAGCTTCTGGGAGTTGAAGTCCACAAATCTTAAAGTTGCCAAGTTTGGGGACTCCTGGATTACACGATTTGCTAATTTGCTGAATGCAAAGGTGGAAATGCTATTGGTCTGCTGATATTGTGTGCTTCAACAATGTGACATTTGAGGCACTTTCACATAGTACTGAGGTACTCCAGCATTAATTTTGTATTTCTGCATCATTATCTGAATTTGAGAGCTGAGCTTATCTTTTTCTGACTTAACTATGATTTATCTAATCCTCATTTGAATCAGAAGTTTTGCAGATCTTGCAAGTGGTCTATTTTCAGCTTCAGCTGATCTAGCTTAACATGGAAAGTGGCTTGAACCTTCTTCCTTTAAAACAACCACTCTGATTTTTATATAGTATGTGACAAAAACCAGTTCACCTTGCTGATTCTGCTTTGAAATACAATTAAAATTGCCTTCAGAAGCTATAGGTGCTCCATCACAGGAGACTTTCAAAAAGAGACTGGACAACCATTTATCTGAAATGATATAGCACTGCTTGCTCAACAGGGAGTTGGACGAGAAGACCTCCAAGCAGTGGTGGTATTCTACCAGTTCATCCCAGTTCTGGAGTACCGGTAGCACCAAAGAGCAGTGGAGACCAAACCGGTTCTCGAAGACACTCTGCTGTTGGGCCCACCCTCCCACCTGGGCTCCCACTCTGGCCTTTATGTCCTGCTTTTGAAGCGTAGCTGCTTTGCGCGGCACAAGCAGATTGCTGCGTGTCAGCTGCTGAAACAACAGGGAGAGTGCAGGAGTACAGGAGGTGAGTTGGAAAGCCTCTGCACCTGTGCAAAGTGTGCGTTTGGTGCATGCACACGTGCAAAGTGTGTGCATGTGCGCAAAGCGCGTCCCCCCAAACCACGTCCACCGAACCAGTGGTAAACTTTTTTGAAACACACCACTGTCTCTTCCAACTCTATTATTCTACGCCTGTGCTATCTGTAGATCTGCAAGGTGATCTATTTTTGTAACCTTGCAATTTTTAGGTAGAAAATTGAGGAGAATTTTCATCTACAATAAAGTTGCTGGGATAAAATCTCCTTCTCCTTCAAAACTACTTTGCTTTTACAGTAAACTGTCTCATGGATGGGATTGCTAATTATGTTTGTTTTGTGTGGTAGCAAATTGAGTGGATTGTTGTTGCATCTCATCATCACCATACATACATCTGAAAGATCCTTTTTCTGATGCATTTTTCCTGATACATGCTACAGAATCAAAAACTTCTTAGGTGTCACATACAAATTTGGCTTCTTTAGAATCAGTAATCAGCCTTTTTTTTCTCCCCGTTCTTTAAAATTAGTCTAATATCCACTGTACCTAAGAATGAGAATGAGAAAGATTCAAGTTTGTGATAGAATGTCTGTTTGTAGAAATTTTTTAGAACAGAGGTCTCCAAACTTGGCAACTTTAAGACTTGTGGACTTCCACTCCCAGAATTCTCCAGCCAGCTATGCTTTGAGTTGAAGTCCATAAGTCTTAAAGTTGCCAAGTTGCAATAATATGAAACCGTATTGCATCTATTATAAACACTGTGAGCCACTGAAAATCTTTGATTTTAAACAGACAAAGATATCCTTGTCTAACCTTGTAGACTCAACTAATGACAGCTTCCTCCTATAATTTTTTTACTGGGCACCCCTTGGGAAAAGCAGCCAAACCATAAGGTAAAATAATGCCAAAACAATAGAGCACATCATTGTTTAATGACATTATTATAAAGCCAGGGGTCTATGGAAATTCTGTCATCCAGGTCATGGTTGTCCCAAAAAACAAAAGTCCATTTGCCTTTTGAAAAAGCACCTTGGGGATATAAAGCCAGATATTTTTCAGTAGAGGTTGTCAGTTTGACATTTAGAGTAAACTAGGACCATTCTTAAGTAAGCCCAAAGACTTTCCTACAAGCTTTAAGGAAAAAAATTAGAAACCAAAGATAATAGGAAATATATTAAAGAAGCAAAGAACATGAGACCAAAAAAGAATTGGAAAAAGCTGACTCAAATTATTCCAGACTGTGGTGTATCCAAGTGGGGTTCATGTACAGCCCTTTCTGCATTATGTTCAGCAGAGATAAGAAAGTAGAATATATCTTTTGAACAGGATTAGGGTTACATAGGGTTAAGTTGAACAAAGACAGCTAGATGAGACAGAGAGACAGAGACAGAGACAGATATACTAAGATAAATTATTTTAAAATAGTACCAAGTTTAAATAAAGGTTAGCTCGAAGTAAAGAAGCATACATCTGAAGTTAAAGCATTGGCAACAGCTGTTTTTTTTTCAGTTTATATACATACCCAAACATTTGTTGCCTTCTTTATAAATTACAGTATAGTTAATAATTACACCATTTCTTTCTGCTTTTGGAATTTCTTTCCACGTTATGATGGCATAATCTTTACCAGCATTTTCTGTTTCAGCCTGAGGACCTGTAGATGGGACTAAATCATACGGAATAACTTTAGCAGTTTCAAAATATCTTAGCAGTTGATTAGCAAATAGTTCTTCCAACATAAATGGAGTTTTGATACTTTAGAAATGGCATGTACCACATATAAACAGAACAAATTTGGCCACTGGCCCAGGAAGATAACACTAATATTTATAAAAAGAGAGACTAAATTGAAAAATTTAGGGAAATTCCTGTTTTAAAGGTAGCTGATACTGAAATGTGACAGGTAAGTCTCATATATGATGTAGGTAATAGTTTTATTTGGAGGTATTGTCTACCAAAATTTTGATTTTCAAATTATCTATTCTATTCTATAATATCTTCCATTTTTTTTCTGAGATAAACAAGTTCAGACCTCCTTTTAATCCTTTTTAATTAATCCTTAGTTAATCCTTTCCTCCCCAAAAACTTAGTTAATCCTTTATTATAAATTAGAAAAAGACATTTCTGCTGAACAACATATCCGTGTGAGCTTCTTAGCTAAAGTTGTTATGAGTTCACCCCATATCAATACAGGACCACCATTTATACGTACCACTTTCATGGAAATAGATACTGATGGAAGTTGGCTTTTTTATTTCTTCTTTACATAAAGGGTACACTGAAAAATTATAGCATTTAAAGTGTTTAAAGATTCCTGGAAGAAAACAGAAGTAATAGAACATTACCCATCTTTCAAGATTGCTAGCAAGAATCCTATTAATTGCTACTTTTACACTACACTGTCAAGAAAGGCAGAAAAGTAAAACATGATAGTGAGAGCTTCAAATTTTTGGTAACAATTTTACCCTTAATAAATATTTACACATTCAGGGGACACCCATGGGGGAAAATCAAAATGTGTAATTAAAGCCATAGCATTTTTTTACACATGCTGTAAAATGCACCAAAGCATATAAAAAGTGGAGAAGCTTCAATTATGCAGTTGGAACAACCATCTTAGGATATTTTTGACCTCACCTGCTCGCCCCCAATGCACTTTGCCTCTGTATTACACCTGCCACACAGATAAGTTAACGGACAAATCTAGCATAAAAATGCTTTACAAATACTCATTTCCCTGTTGAACATGGGAACTAGAATAAGCAGCATGAATCAAATTGAACAAGCAGTTTCCAAAAAGAAATCTAAACTAGATTGTTATGTTTAGGACTAACTTTATATTCTGACTAATTTTATTCATACGAGTATGCATAAATATCATGCATATTTTCCAAAACCTGCTGTTCCCACAGCACCAAGCAGCATATAAGCAGAAATCTTGTCAATGATAGATGGAAGGCTAAAATCCTTAAGTATAAAAGTAGCTGCAATTAAGCCAAAAGTACTTAAAATTGAGAGAAACCCAGGTCAAAAGCTTCTATTATTAGTTTCTGAAGAATTAACAACAGCATGGGAAGATGTTTATCTTTTCCCTGGAACTAGGTAAGACCAATGTCTTGTGGAAAGTGAATCCCAAGCCAAAGAGACTATCAACAGACTCAGAGAGTTCTGCATCTCGGCAGTGGAAGATAATTACATGAAGCAACATGTTCAAAACAGCCATTTCTTTATGCAAAAAGTATTGTGTGCCTACTGAATTGCATAATGCAATTTAAGCAACAATGGAGGACAATCTGCTCAATTTTCAGCATACTTCAGAATAACAGAGTTGGAAAGGACTTTGGAAGTCTTCTAATCCAAGCCCCTACTCAAGCACTCCAAA
Organism: Laticauda laticaudata; assembly: GCA_004320025.1. Lineage (NCBI taxonomy): Eukaryota > Metazoa > Chordata > Lepidosauria > Squamata > Elapidae > Laticauda > Laticauda laticaudata. The sequence continues at coordinate 44,954 of BHFT01027253.1, forward strand.
CAAATGGCTGTCCAATCTCTTCCTATAAGCCTCTGGTGATGAAGCACCCACAATCCCTGAAAGCAAGCCGTTCCACTGGTTAATTGTTCTCACTCTTAGTTCTAGATTGCTATTCTCCTTGATTAGTTTCCATCATTGTTTTTTGTCTTGCATTCTGGTGCTTTGGAAAATAGGTTGACCCTCTTTTCTTTGCAGGAGCCTCTCAAATATTGGAACACTGCTATCATGTCACCCCTAGTCCTTTTCATTAGACCTGATGTACCCAAGTCCTGCAACTATTCTTCACATGTTTTAGCTTCCAGCCCTCTAATTAGCTTTGTTGCTGTTTGTTGTTTGCAAAATGTTAATGTAGGTTTACAATAAGGCAGAATTAGCTTTTCTGTCCACTGGTCAAGAGAAAGGTATAGTTGCAATTGACAAGTTTATTAAGAAATTTAAGGAACAAAAGGCAAGGTATAAGGCAGAGGAAGGACATGGCAAAAGTAAGAAGGGTTTGTAAATATAGAGATGCATAGTGGATGATCTCAGTAGAAATTAGACTTAACTGTATTTATTTTCATTTTTCTTATCTCATGCCTTTACCTTCTTAATTTCTTACTCCTTTTCTGTACTGGGCCTGAAGTTGCTTGCTCTTAAAAAAAGAAGTAGCACAGTGGATATACGTGTGCATTGCTAATTCCCAAATAAATCTCTCAATGTCTTACAATCTTTAATAACAGAAAAACGAGAAGGTAAGAGGACATAATTGAAAAAACATACTGTAAATAAAATAAAAAGACAATATTTAGAAGCGCTACTAGCCATAGTATGTGCAATTAGCCTTAAAAATCATACCTTTGTGGGAAATCCATTCTGTGGTATTTGTTATTCTATCCCAAGATCGCTTGTTTGGGTCTTTCTCTAACTCATCATGCCATTCTATAATATAACTGTTTATTTCTGAATTTGTTGAATCCCATGTCAAAAGCACTTTCTCTTCTAAAGCAGAAGCCTTCAGATGAGTAATTCTTTTTTGGTCTACAAGAATAAATGCCCATGTTAACAAGGTAGGGTAAATGCCAGCAATTTAAGCAATAATTGTAACTGCCAGTGCATGGCAGTGGTGATTTATACAGCAAAAAGAAACAAAAAATATATAGCATGGTCAGGGATGGGATTCAACCAGTGTTACTACTGGTTCAGTGATTATGTTTTGCTGCACGCATGTGTAATATACTTTAAGCTGTACTGCCTGGACAGCTGATAAGCACTGCGCACGGGTGTGCAGCATTTGAAAAAGCACTTTTTTTACTGCTTCTTCAACCTCAGTTGTGTTGCACAAAGCAGCTGAGGTTGAAAAAGCAGGAAGTAAAGATCAGGTAAGAGCCCAGAAGGGCGGATGGGCCAAACAGCAGCAGACACAGAACCAGTTCTATATCTGCTGCTCTTCAGAGCTACCAGTTCTATAGAGCCGGGCAGAACCGGTAGCATCCCATCCTGAGCATGTTAGTATATATTTTGAAATACTGAGAAAGGATTTCACTGTTTCGTTACAGAAAATGTGTCAACTTAAATTGGAATACAGACTTAGGACCACAATTGACTTCAAAATTTCTGTTGCTAAGTTTAACATTTGCTAGGTGAATTTTACCCCATTTTACAACCTTTCTTGCCACAGTTAAGTGAATCACTGCAGTTGTTAAGTTAGTAACACAGTTCTCAAGTGAATCTGGCTTCCCCATTGATGTTGCTTGTCAAAAGGTCACAAAAAGTGACACCCCCCCCCCAGGACAGTGCAACCGTTATAAATACGAGTCACTTTCCAAGTGTCTGAATTTTGATCACATGACCATGGGGATGTTGCAATGGTTGTAAGTGTGAAAAATGGTCATGAGTCACTTTTTTCAATGCTGTTGTAACTTTGATTGGTCATTAAATGAATTGTTGTAAGTCAATGATGACCTGTACCTATTATCACTACAGGATGCAAAAATAAACAAAGTGAAATGTTCCAATTAAAGAGTGTTCCAATTGTGTTCCAATTATGGAACAACAGTGAGGCAATTATGGCACCTCACTGAGGTAAGATAAAGGTAAAGGTTCCCCTCACACATAAATGCTAGTCGCTTCCGGCTCTAGGAAACGACTAGCATGTATCGATCGAAAGGTCAGCAGTTCAGTGGTTCGAATCCCTAGTGCCACGTAACGGGATGAGCTCCCATTACTTGTCCAAGCTCTTGCCAACCTAGAAGTTCGAAAGCACGTAAAAAATGAAAGTTGAAAAATAGGGATCACCTTTGGTGGGAAAATAACAGCGTTCGGTGTGCCTTTGGCATTTAGTCATGGCGGCCACATGACCACAGAAACATTTTTGGACAGCGCTGGCTCTTTGGCCTTGAAGCGGAGATGAGCACTGCCTCCTAGAGTCGGGAACAACTAGCGAGGTGAACTTTTATCTTTATCTCACTGAGACCTTTCTCTAAAAGCTCAAGACTGCACTAGACTGTATATAATGGGAAGGAAACATTTTTACACGCATACAAAATGTATGCCAAATCCTGGTGGTGAAAACAACTCCAAAGTTAAGAATGGGAAATGCAAAAAAAAAAAAATTCAGCTCATCTTCCAGATGAGGACATAAGTTATTGCACATCTCTTTGGCACAAGTTTTTTTAAGACATACATTTCTTTTAGCCATTTTATTGCTGTAGTACTTAAGGCAAATTGTTTGGTCATTCAACTGCTCCTGAGTAAGCAAGAAAAGGGAAAATCTGAGAGTGACTTTTTTTCCTAGAGGTTTTGTGGACTCTTAACACTAAGGCACACAAAACAATTACAGATATTCCTTGAATATTGTTCAGAGAATTAGATTCATCCCAACTTCCTCCCAAATGAAACACTATATCTTTTGCAAATTTTTGCAAGGAGAGTCAAGTTCTTTCTAATCACATAGGAAGAAACAACTAAAAGATAGCAAGAAGGACACCAATTATCTTGCCATCCTGAGGAAGAGGCATAAGACAATTATCAGAAGAACTTCAGTTCCTGATAAGAAACCAACTTGTATGGTGTAGTCACAGCGATAGACAAAATAGCTAGTGTGCCTCACCGAATGAGAATGCACTCTCTGTTATACTAATGGTGAAGCATCAACTGAAGGGTATACCTCATTTTCAAAACTAAATGGGGGTATTGATAAAGGAGAATATTTGTAGCTCAGGGTTGAAATTAGGGGTCCTTAGTGGTCTCTGACATTGGCTATTTTCAGATAATAATGTTATTTAGTTTGGGTGATGAAACCAACCAAGCTCAGAGATTACCAAAATGAAGTATCTTTACTCTTCATTTAGCCAAAAGATATACTAGAGTTTATACAACAATGAAGATAGCCTAGTGAGACCAGCAGACTTTTTGTTCTACACAGGGAATGTAACAATGAACAAGTGCCAGCCTACAGACCGGGGGGACCGGGGGGGGGGGGGCTACTAGTTCACNGGGGGGGGGGGGTTCTACTAGTTCACATCTATTCGTTAGAACCGGTTGTTAACACACTAAGAAGTTCGGAGAACCGGTTCTTAGAAGAAATTACTGGCCAAATCCTGTAAGGAAGGCAGGAAGGAAACTTTCTGGTGTTGCTTACAGAAACTGCCTCTCCGTTAATCCTTGCTACATTCTTGGCAGGACTAGACTTCCTGTCTCAGGAACTTTTCTGGAATTTTTTTATCTCCTTTGCTGGTACTTTGCTTGTGTGGAGTGACCATTTAAAGTTACAACGGCACTGAAAAAAGTGACTTATGACACTTTTTCACACTTATGACTGTTGCAGCATCCCCACAGTCATGAGAGGCCAGGCCAGGAGATGCATTCCTCGATGTGAGTGATATGGAGTTGGCCATGCCCAGCCAATAACATGACCACCTAAGCCACATCCACACAGTCACATGACCACCAAACAACGCCCACCACCTAATTCACGCCCACAGAACCAGTTGTTAAAAAATTTGAATCCACCCCTGGGAGTGGGGATGCAGATGGGTCACAGAAATATTCTGTTGCTAAAAAGGGTAAAGTATCCTTCCTTGTCAGCTGGTTAAAAAAAGGAAAATATTTCTAAAACAAATTCAGACTTTCATGAGATGAAGTCAACATCTAAATAGCTATCAACCCAGCAGCGACGAGATCAAATAAGTGAATTAACTGTTTCAACAATAACCATCCACTGTCACATAAAAAGAGTTACATCAGAAACTGTATGGCAGGGTGAGAATCTATTGCAGTACCCAGCAAACAAAAGCACTGGGGAGCAAGTACCTATATGAATAATTCAGGCAGAATGGTTATCACAACATGGATGGAAGAGAAAGGAAGAAAAAAGGTAGAATATCAACTTTAAGGCAGACCCTGCCATACATCAAAAACATTTCGGAAACAGGAGAATGCACTTCCATGTTCTGCAAGCGGGGATCGCCTACTGCCCAGAGGCTACCATACAAGGACAAATGATGCATTACAAAGATCATTTGAAGGTGGGAGAAACTTTTAATGTAGTTTACCAGATTCCCTGCATGGATTGCCCTGTGACTACGTGGGACAGACAGGAAGGAAGCTAACCACCAGATTGCAACAACAAAATGAGCGGTTAGATGAAGAGATCCGAATTCATTGGTAGCCTCACATTGCAATGAACTAGGACATGCTTTCAATTTTGCAACTAAGACTGTTGACCAAGCATGGGCAAAAATAGCCAACAGAAATGACTGACTGAACCCTGGGAAATTGACTCCTGTCAGTTAACAGGAGTGTTTATTTACCACTAGTTTACCAGGTGCTTAGGAGCTGAGGGCATGGCAACACAAGGAAAAAATAATCAATGACTTAATAGCCAGCCATCAATGTCCCAATTAACAACTAAAAGGCACACACAACCAGGCACCACATAAATACTATGCATAGAATACCCCAGTGCACACATTCAGGAGACAAAGAAGTTCCCTAAGGATAGGCTTCTTGCATGAGCTTGGAAGCATAAACCTCTGGATCTGGTGACTGATTCAGATTGGATCCTGCAACATTATCCTTGGACGCATATATTTGCCTTCATTCATAAATCAATTAAGTATCCTATAGCACTTCAGGTAGGAACAAAAATTTGGAGGTAGGATTTCAAGATTTGGGTGGAAAATACTATGTCATTTGGAGTGTGAATAATGACCTACAACTGTATGAATAAGGGGTATGAATAATTAGTTACAACAATACTGATATACTGACAAAAAGAATAATTTTGGTTCCAAAGAAAAGCAACAGGACAAGATTGGCAAAAAAGAAAAAAAGAAAAAACAAATTCTCATCCAGAAGGAGGATTTACACTGACAAAATATTTACAGATTTTAGAGAGAGTGTCCTTTCTCAAGAAAACTACAGTAATCCTTGCCATAGAGATTGTTTACACAATCACTTCATTCTGATAGTGCAGATCAAATTAAAATTGTTATACTGTATTTCATGATTTGGAAACAATAAGTCTGCTCCCACCCTCCCGACTTACTTATGTACCTTACTTTTTTCTAGTGCAGTGTTACTCATGTCCACTGAAACATTTAGGTGCAATTCAAAGCAACTTTTCACATACTAAATGTTATCCTATAGCTAATTATGTGACCAAAGAAATCAAATCCTATATTGTATTTTTTTTAACTACTTAGTTCTTTTTACAAAGGTTCTGCATAAGTCTCTTACATCTATAATTTCCCTGAGATAACTATTGGCATAAAAGTCCTGGCAAATAAATAAATAAATAAATACATATATTTTAGTATTTTATGTTTGACTTTTTGATTCTCGGAGACTGCCTGAACAGTTTTCTTGGCAAGCTTTTTCAGAAGTGGATTGTCGTTCTCTGATAAGAATCTATATAGTTAGCAAGCATTTCCTTTTCCTCTCCCTCTCCCTCTCCATCCCTCCCTCTCTCCCCCCTTCCCTCCATCCCTTTCCCAGATGCACTGCAACAAAGCACAAGTGGCACATAAGTAGTAATATGATATACAGCATTAAAAAAGCCCTTTCTTAGTCTGTGTATAAGTGTATGTGTGAGTTGTGTACATTTGCATAAACATACCTATTGTTTCTTCATGTTTTGATGGAATTCTAATAGTAACTTCAGGAGAATATCCAGCACTGTTATGAGCAGTAAAACGGATGTTGTAGGCATCCTTCATCAGGCTGAGAATGACAGGCTCATTATGATTGTATTTTTTTTCAAAAGTAGTGTTGACGTGTTCTGCAGTGTATTTGACTTTACAGCCAGTTATTATTCCTGAAGATGGGAATTCTTTATATTCCTGGTCAGTACATAGTACAATTAAGTACAATTTAAGAACAATAAATGATTAAACATGTATAGGACTGGACTCCTCAAAATGTAATGCATGAATAATACACACAATAGTAAAAGAAGCACTTGAAAAGTAGTCACATATTAGGTGCAGAGTTATAGTTATTCATATAGTACCAGGTAATTTTGTACCGTACAAATGTGCAAATGTGTAAAACGTATTTAAACATTAAAAAAACAGAACCGTTAAAAGTTAAACAGAATAAATTAAAAGGCAAACATATTTTTCCCTCCAATGCCTTTAGCAAATCAATTTCGATCCCATGAAAGCTTTGTTAATTAAAGAGAACAATTTGTTTCCAATTGGAAACTGTTTCTGGGTTTTATGCTCAAAACAGAAAAAAAAATTAAACTTTGATTTTAGGTTTTGATTAATTTGCTGTTATATAAGTGGTATCTACTAGAAATGTAAAAAAAAAGTTGAAGTTGAAAGATTTGTTATAGTCTACTGCACTGAAAAAAAATCAGGTCAGTAGTTTTTTTCCTTCTTTATCCTTATATACCGTATATACTCACATATAAGCCGATCTCGCATATAAGCCGACCCTTAAAAAACTGCCCCAAAATGAGGAATTTTGCAAAAACTCACATATAAGCCGACCCCCAAATCTTTTAACATCAGGCATGGGTATATTTTAATGAATTTTACTACTACAAATGCAAAGAAACTGGACACAAAGTTGCATGTGACGATTGCAAACACGAAAGCAGTCACATGAATGACTAACCAATCAAAGCGTGTTATGATCCGGTGGTAGAAAAAGCAAAATGGAGGCGCCCAGAGTAAAAAAAATGTGCTGTAGGTATGTATGACTGAATGGTAATATCGATGATATTGCATGATCTGAGAAGTGGCGTCATGTCGTCATGTCGTTTGTGTGAGATCAGATTTATGCGCGTATAAGCCGACCCCCAAATTTGAAAAAAATAAATAAATTGCGTTTTAAAGTCGGCTTATATGCGAGTATATACGGTATTTCTCCTTTCCTTTTATTTTCTGATTTTTGCTTCCTTGTATTTTATAATAAACCTTAATAAAAATATTTCAAAAAAAGCTTCCTTTGGAAGAATTATGCAAAGGACCAGAATCTTAGAAATCAACTTCTTCATCAACTTGAACAGGTTTTTCAGTAATAAAATATTTTACTATTTTATTTTTCACTTTTTGATTTCCGGAGACTGCCAGAACGGTTTTCTTGGCAAGCTTTTTCATTTGTATCGACATCACTTCATACAACCACATCTTCACCAGCTTTCAGGACTAGTAGCCACCCCGTATATTCTCATCAGCAATTGCAAAAAAAAACCCTATATAATCTCTAAAACATTTATCAGTGTGGGATCTTTTTAAACTATTTTTATTTAGACAAAAGTTTATCTTAATCTTTTTAGCTTAAAGCATGATGCTGTAAATATCACCATTTCAATTTAAAAAACCTCAATAACCAGGATTTCTCAGCTTTTGATAAACTTTGAACACCAGCTGTATGTCTTTTATCTTTCTTTTTCTCATTAAGAAAGCTGTACACTTTTGTGAGAAATGAATGCCCTCTTAGATAATCCTTCTCAATTCTTCCCTTCTTTATTCTTAAACCAGTAAGTTGTTGAAAGGAATTTAGAATAAGAAACTGAAATTCATTCCTTTTCCAAAGTCAATGGATATGAATTATGCTTTCATTGGGAAAGTTAATCCAAGCAAGGAGACAAACTAGACTTTGACTTTAAAGCTTCTGCATATATAGTTTTAAGAGTCTACTGATAAATAAACCATATATTCATTAAAAATAGGAATCTTTAAATGTCTTGATATTTGTTTACCTTCCACAAAAGATGCACACTCCTGTTTCCATTAGGATAAGTTTCAATTACTCTCCATAAGTCTATTTTCAAAGGAGCTGTTAAAAACAAATGAAACAGAATGGTAAAATAGGTAAATAAGGGTCAGATCCCTTGGACAGGTATAGCTTCCTTTTTTGTTTGTTAAGTAATGTTTAGTCTTCTCTAATAGCAAACAGATATTGTACTTAACAAGAACACAATGACACTCCATTTTTGGTTAACCTTCCCAAGAAGCAATTTCAGCTGTATTCTAGTAACTGAATATGTCAGACCATCATGACTGAATAACTGGAAATACTTAATCCAAATAAAAGAGATCTTTAAAGATCAATGTTAGCCCTTCAAGGTGATGACAAGATGACACCAGAAGAAATACTAGAACTCTTGAAAACTAATGGTGTTTCTCCATTACTTCCTTTCATATCAGAAAAAATCAAGGCAAAGCTACTTTAAGCTCTATTTCTTGTGCTTTTTTGTTTTCCCTTCCTGAGCCGTATTCCTTTAATGGCCTTTGCGTATTTTCTCCAAGGTCACTTTTGTGCACTCTGCTATATAAGAACTGCATCTCACCTGCCAAACAAATTGCTCTAAATTGCTCCAGTACATTACTCCACAATTCAATTTTTGGCTAACTAAGTTGAGTTTGCTGTATATAAACAATATATGTGCCAATATTTGTGCAGGTTTTTAAACAGTTTATAGTTTATCCATTTATTGAAAACATTTATATAGCTATCAATCTTCTAATCAATTCTGGGTACTCCCAAGGAAAAGTGAAAAGAATATATCTAACCATATTGAAACTATGAAACTAATGTTAAAATATTAAAAGCAACCAAGACCCTGGCTCCAAGTCAAACATTTAATGTGTAATTATCCAATTTTATCCCAGCATTTGAGGAAAAAGCCAGGTCTTCACAGCTTTACAGAAGGCTAGCAGCCTGCCAAACACCCAGAGAAAGAATATTCCAAAGGGCAGGGGCAGCCATGGAAAAGACACAGGGGTGTCAAACTGGATTTCTTGGAGGGCCGGATCAGCATTGTAGTTCTCTTAGGCAGGCCAGCCTGGATGGGGGAGACGGGACAGATGCCTCCCACAGCACCCAGCCACCCAAATGGGGCATGGGGGGGGGGCGTGTGAGGCCTTCTGCATTCCATTTTCAGCCTGGATGTCCTCCTGCAGCATCTTGCTGCCAAAACAGGGCACATGGGGGGGACACGTGAGACAGAGGCACCATTGGCTGGTTCTTTGCTATTTCCAGCCTGGCCCCATGGGCCAGATTGGCATTTGAGTTTGACACCCCTTGACTAGGAGCATGCCCACACCATGTGACTTCATAGCACAGGTAGACCTGCTTTTACAACAAATAGAGTTGTAAAGGTGATGACCAACACCTTGACTTCCACCTGGAAATGAACTAGAAGCCAATTCAGTTCACACAACTGAGGTTTTTATATGGCAATCTTAGGGGACTGCATTACTGTGTGTGCTGCTCCACTCTAGAATAGTTTCTGGGTGATCTTCGAGGGCAGCCCTATGCAGAGTGCATTACAGTAATCCAAATCAGAGGTTACCAAGGCATAACTGATCATTCTTTAACCTTTATTAACTATGAGTAGAGATGTTTAAATCTGCAAATAAAATCGTTATGCCAAACTTAGTTTTGTTTTTCTTACCTTGTTCTTCTGTTCTGTTTGTTACTCTGTTGCTCCATTCACTCCATTTACCAAACCCATTAGCTTTACACCGAACAGCAACTGTATAATTTGTAAAATTCCACAGGCCAGTGAGGTTTAAAGATTGATTTCTTTCAAGTATTTTAAACTGGACATTGATGCATTTCTAAAAATAAATAGAAATATTGTTTCAATTATTGTGGTAATAGCTTACAACGAACAACCATTGTACAATTTGTAAAATTCCATAGTCAGTGAGAGTTAAAGTTTGATTTCTTTCATCTTTCAACTGGACATGGATATATTCTAAAAATAAACAAAACTGTTGTTTTGATAAGCACGGTAAAAAGAATAAATACAAAATTGTAAATAAGGGTTGTCATACATCCTGATTTCCCTAGACAGAGCTTTTTTTTCCAGCTGATGAAAGCTCAGTCCAGCTAGGAATGGAAAATATTATCCTTATTTGTAGAAGAAAATCTTTTACTTCACTAATTGAGCTAGGAATGGAAAACATTATCTTTATTTGTAGAAGAAAATCTTTTACTTCACGAATTGAGCGAGCTGTGGTGGAGGAGGGGTTTTTTCCTTATCCTGAATGATAAGAATTGAAGTTCTTCCTTGCCATTTGTCACATTGTATAAATATTACTGACAGATTTGCCTATGGACAGATTTCTGCTGAAGGCATAAACACTTTTGAGATGCACAATCATCAACATTGAGGCTTTGGTGGCTTCTGATGACTATTCAAATTAATTATTCCACATTAATTTATTTTCAAACTCTACTCCAAATTTATTTATTCCCCAAATTATTTTTTCCTCTTTCCAGTTACTCCAATTACTTTCCTTTATTCTATAACATTTAGCACAAATATTTCATTCTTATTTTCTGCTTTTATCCACCTTTTAATCATCCTGTCCATATCAATAATTTAATTCTAAAATTACTTGTATTTATTTTCTATCATTCCTGCATAGACTAACCTTCTTCCAACAATCATTCTCCCAATCATCAATGAAAAAGAGGAATGGCATATTTTTAATAAAAGTGCAAAGTTTCATTGTTTAGATGTCTAAAGAGAAAACAAGATCAGCTCTCTATAATTTTATCTTCACCATTGTGGAAGTTGGTTGTAAAGGTAAAAACCATGGAAAGAAATGGCTACAATATTTGGGGATTCAGCAGGCAACAGAGAAATTGGAGCCCAGTCAAACATCTATAATAGATTTCACTGGAGTTGATATGGCATACAGTTTGTAAATAAAATAAAATCAAGCAAGCAATAACTTTCAGGAGAGCCTATTTCAATGATAAAATATAAGAGAATCAGCAAGATAGATGGACTCAATTACAGCAACAACGGGTGCACTATTGGAGGAGCAGAAAGAGCAGGCTGGGGTCAGATCATCCAAGAAAAAAAAATCTACGTATGTGGTTGTTAAGAGCGAATACCAACTTAATGGCACAATATCAAAGCACTAGGCAGGATCCCATAGACAAAATCTTCAGGTCATAAAACACAGGAGGATTGAAAATTGTATAATGGATGTACAATAGTATATCAATGAGGGGGGAAATGACTGTAAGTTAGGAAATACCAATAAAACGGAACATTTATAGCTCAGGTTTAAAATGAAAGGTGCTGTTCTGACCCAGCCTTTGCAGAAGTAAAAAAACAGACTCCCCACAAAGAAAACCCTCTCTTTATTTACACATTGAGCTTGACATCCCTGGTTTAGAAAATACATTGATCAAATTTGCAGAGATACAATGGTAGGGTGAATAACAAGCTCAGACCATGAATGGAGGTCAGAATAAGGATCAAGATTTTGGATCATCTTTACTAGCCAGAATTTGGGGGGAAAGACAGCAAGATAAATTTCAGCAGGGGCGAGCCTTACATTTGGCTTGGAAAATTAAAGGCTTTAATGGAGGAATGGAAAGGAATATATTGGGAAGTAATATTCAGAAAGAAGATCTGGGTTCTTGGAAGATTACAAGCTGAACATGATGAGACAATGTCACAATTCATTTGTTAAAAAAAACATAAATACAATCCTAGGCTACATAAACATGTGAAATTCCTATTTGTCTCTCTATTCTGGACTGATCAGACCACTCTCAGAATACTGGGTCTGGTTTTAGGCATCAGGTTTTAAGTTAGACACTAACAAAGTGTAAATGCCAGGGGAGATGAACCATGATGAGAGTCGGTTGGAGGCAATGGGTATAGTTCTTCAGGGAAGAGGAAACTACAAGCAGACAAGATAGCTATTTTCAAGTGTCTCAAGCAATATCATGTAGGTGACATAGCAGAATTATTCCAAGAAACAGGATAATTAAAAAAAAAACAGATTTAAATGTATAAAGATATGTCTGCTAAATATTGGAAGTATAAAGAATAGAATAGAATAACAGAGTTGGAAGGGACTTTGGAGTCCCATCCCGTGCTTAGGCTACACTATTTGTCACAAACGGTTATCCAACATCCTTTTAAAAACTTGCAGTGTTGGAGGCAAGTTGTTCCACTGATTAATTGTTCTAACTGTCAGGAAATTTCTCCTTAGTTCTAAGTTGCTTCTCTCCTTGATTAGTTTCCACCCATTGCTTCTTGTCCTGCCCTCAGGTGCTTTGAAGAATAGCTTGACTCCCTCTTCTTTGTGGCAACCCCTGAGATATTGGAACACTGCTATCATGTCTCCCCTGTAGTGTAATCAGACTCCGGGCTCATACTCCGGGCCCATGTGGTGGACATGCCCAAACGCAAAAACATATCGGACGAAAATACATACTTGAATAGAAAAAATGATGAAGGAACACATAAATTTAAAACCAGAAATATTTATGTTGGGTATCATACCAGAAAAATATTTAAAAAGAACTATGTATTTAATACTACATGCATTAACAGTGGGCAGAATTTTATTTGCACAACATTGGAAAATACTAGAATGTGCAGAAATGGTAGATTAACACTTGAAGTTAAAGAGGAGAAAGATACGGATTATTTTGAAACATGGGATTCGTTAAATAACAGAAACAGAAGTTAGAGTACTCTAACAGCAACAAGTTAGAGTACTCTAACAGAAGTTAGAGTATTTAAAAGTATAAGCAAAGGATTAATTTTTATCATGAGGGTTTATTATGATATGTTTATTATCAATATGATTTAGTATTAACAATTAACTATTAATATTATGTTGAGAAAATACTGTTATGATACGATCACTACTAATGAACATTATGATGATGATGATGATGACTATTGCTCAAACTAACTGTAACCGACAACACACTGTTTATATGGACATTGAACTTGTTGCTCTTTCTTTATATCGTTAAAAAAAATGAAAAAAAAACAGATTTAAATTACAAAGAAATAGATTTTAGGAAAAAATTTCCTAAAGGTAATTGAAGAAAGGCTGGATGGCCATTTCATAGGAATGATCTAATAGTGGATTCCTGCACTGGACAGACAGGTGGACTTTGTAATTTCCAAGATTGGTTGGTACCTACTTTTACATTCTAAGATATTCTCGTTTCCAGCTTCGTACCATAAGCCTATTATCACATCACAAATGCTAAACACATCATGTCTCCTAATCTAATATTTGAGTGGAGTTGATCTTCATTCAAAGGCATCCAGAGGGGAGAAAGAGACAAATACTAACATATTCATCATGATACACTTGTGTCAGATATTATGATGCAAAATGACGCAAACATACATATTACCTCATTTAGCTTGTTCGGGACACCACTATTTTTATTCTCACTTGGGGATGAAATTAAAATACTTGGGAGCTTCATTTCAATACCATCATCTAAGAAACTACTTACTTCTGCCATCATCTAAGAAATTTCTTCCTCTATTTTTAACTGATTTGTTAAAACGTATATCAATTAAAATTTGTCTCACATAAACATCTTTCGTTGTGGCTTGGTAGCAAATCTGGCATAGAAAAGGATCATAATTTGGTTCTTTTGGGTTTCTTCTCAGGTCAACTCTTAGCATTTCTTTCATCCCTTCTACTTTCAGGATTTCAGGAGGACCAGGTTTCACTAGAATTGAAAAATGAGTGGTAAACTTTCAGAGTTTAACATACAATTTAACTATAGTCAGCAACAGAAAACATCCTAATTTAGGGTAAAACAACAAGGCAGGAAACCCAGGTCTGCAGCAATAATTCCTAAGAGCTATACAAAGTGACCAAATTCACCTTGCACAAAGCTGTATCAACAAAGGATTGCAATAATTTTCTGTGGTCTGCCTGATATTCCAGCTATCCATAGAGAAATGCCATTCAAATGTATAGTAAAATCCCACTCAGGGTTTTAGAAATCAAGTGATCACAGATATCCAGGAATGAATTATCATACTTCATCTCAACACAACTAGAGCAGCGGTTGCCAATTGGTGGGGCGCGGCCCACTGGTGGGCCGTGAGAAAATTTTGTTGGGCCGCAGAGAAATCTCACCCCCAGAGCACCCCCCAAAGCAATTAATCCAGGCTGCGCAGAAACACAAGGCTGCATTGCCCACACACCCTGTGGGAACCCTCCGCGCCCACTCACTCCTTACCCAGTAAACTTGCCTGCTAAATTCCTATTTTTCCTTTTTCTGACCATCATCTGTTCTGCTGTGCCGGTAGATTTAGATTAGCTTAGGAAGCAGGAAATGGTTGGATTTCTTGCTTTCTAGCTAGTCTTTAGATCTTCGGCTCTGCTTGAACCATAGGACTGAAGGTTTGTTTGCAAGCAAATTTGAGAGACTGAGCTAGCTGAGTGGCAGGTAGGGGATCACTGAATGATTCAGTGAGCAACTCAGTCTGCCTGCTTTGCCTGATTTTGGGTCAAAGTTGCTCTTTCTTTTAAATAAAAAAATTCTGTATTTACATGCAAGGTGTGTTGTGAGTTAATTTTGTGAGTTTGCTTGGAAGCAAATTTTATATGACAGACTGAGCTAGCCAATGCAGATAGATAGATTTCTGAATGAATCTGTGATTCTGTGAGCAACTCAATCTGCCTGCCTGCTTTGCCTGATTTTGGGTAAAAGTTGCTCTTTTTTTATAAGAAAATTCAATATTTATATAAATATTTATAATATTTAATTACAAGCCAGGCCCAGTCAGTCACATTGATCACCAAGCCACACCCACAGAAGCAGTTAGTGGTCCCTGGGATCTAAAATTATGAGTTTGGTGGTCCCTGAGGTCCAAAAGGTTGGCGACCCCTGAACTAGAGAATGCAATCAAGTAAAAATTGGCAAGACCGTAGATGGAGTGTTGAAATATAAACCCTGTCCCATTTAAATGGGTAAATGGTGCTCGTACCAAAAAGATAGATCTTGCATCATAGACTGCTTTTGCAGGAACCGTTGCATCAACGCCTTCATTTCACAAGTGCAACAACAACAAACTATCAAATCTTTCCATGGGGAAAAACAATATATTTAATGTGTTTTGAACATCACATCTGTACTCAATAAATTATAAACTTAATTGAAGCATAATAACTTCAAAGATAAAATAATAATCTTTCCAATCCATCCATCTTTTCAAATTGGATTGGGGAGGCACACTTTCCCTTAAATCTTACTATCCAGGTGAACCTTGGAGCCATGTATTTTTCATAGACATGCTACCTTATGGAACCACTGTCCCCATGATTTAAAAGGCCCCCTCCCCCAACATTTTAGCTTTTGACATCAGGTCCTAACATTTTATCCATATGCTGAGATAGAATGAGAATATCTGGAACTGGTTATGAGGCATCCCAAGAGGATGTTTGAGATGCTGCGTTTCATTCTTATAGTGTCTGATTTTATAATTATTGGTTTTATTGTTGAGAACTACCAAAATTCTGTTTAAGAATAGGGGACACACAAATATTTTAAATTAAGAAATAAATGATAAATAAAGGAGAATATTTGTAGTCAGGGTTGAAATGAAGGATCATTGGTGCTCTCTGACCTTGACTGTTTTCTTGCAGATGTTTCATTCCCCAAATTAGGCAACATCATCAGTCCTACAAAGGAGTGGGATTTGCTCTCAATTTATATTCTAGTGGCTTGCCTTGTCAGTATTGGTGGGAGTGGTCTTGGAGATTCTTTTGGGGTTATTAGCTTGTTTGGCAGTTCTGTTTGGTGAATTGTTTATTTGTTGATTGTTGGTCTGATGTTAAACTTGGAGTTAACTATGCTCATCTGGATGTTGTTTGCTGATGGGCAAGTATTTCGCTCTTTTTGTTCCCTTTTTGGCTTGTTGACTTAACCATAATTTCAACTGGAAAATGTGACCATTCAAGACCAAGCCAAGTCCAAAAAAGCTAGAGAATTTCTAGAAGCCTGGCATTTTGACAAATTAACCATCAATAGACATATAGACATAAACAAAATATCTACATACTGGCAAAAGAGACAATTAACAAGCCAAAAAGGGAACTAAAAAACCAAAATACTTCTCCACCAGCAATCAACACGCAGATGAGCACAGATTAACTCCAAGATTAATATCAGACCAACAAAAATTCCCAAATCAAGGAACTGCCAAACAAGCTAACAGTAAACAGCTCAACCAAAGTAGATCCAAGACCACCCCTATCAATACTGAGGGAGTAAGCCACTGGAATATAAACTGAGAGCAAGCCCTCTTAATACTAGCACTGATGATGTTACCTAGTTTGAGTAATAATATGTCTAAAAGAAAACAAGCTCAGAAAGCATTGAGGACCCCTCATAAATAAATATTTTATTAAGTCAAGAGTTGACTTACATATGTCTTTCATATGTTGGGAAGTCAAGTTGAATGTTTCTCCAACGAGTTGTACTTTGACTTGTTTAACAACACTTGTAAATGGAATGTATTTTGCTATACATGAACCATTTTCCATTGTACCATTATTTGTTTTACTTTCCTCATTGCTGAAATAAGTAAAGAAAAGTAGATTATAATATTTTTAAAAATCTGAATTAAAAAAGTCAAAAGTCAAGAATTTTATCATGAACCAATCATAGAGATCTTTTTTAGACCTGACATAATTTAGGAAAAAAATAAGCACAAAAAATAATGTCCCCAAAACTGCTCAGGTCAAAGCAGAAGTAATAACTAAAGATTGTGTCATCTTGTTCAAAACAGAATTGCAATTGGTAATTAAAACAAGTTCTAAATAAAGCCAAATACTACGTGACCAACATTGTAGCAGGCAGAAAGTAAAGCAAGACCAGCATGGAAGGAAGGTTAGCAAGGATGCTAACTGTCGTGTATGGAAATTGGAAGATTCCAAATAGCTAAAACTGATTGGCCGAAAAGGCCACACTCGGATTGGGCAATTACGCACCAATCTGATTGGCCCGCCTGACGGCGTGAATCCTAAAGAACTGTCATTGGCCGCAAGCCGCGAGCAGCCACTATAAAAAGGGCTGCCGTGGCTTCGGCAAATGTTCCGCTACAAGTCACTATACTAGTTAATAAAGAATTCTTTGTTGGGATACCGGTCTCGCGTACCTTATTGCCCAAACGGAACACTGGCGACGAAGGTGGGATCATCCCAGAAGAGCGAGCCCGAAGCACGCGGCAACCAGAACCAGGCAACCAGAACTGAGCAACCAAGATGGACGGTAACAATGCACCGCCCGCACCATTCAACCCAGCCAAAGAAGACTGGGAGTCATACATTGACCGTTTTCTGATGTTCTTGGAAAGCAACAAGCTACAAGAAATAACCAACCAGAGGAAGAG